>JANHFO010006988.1:375721-386418 GCA_032468095.1 Pareas carinatus
TGCTTCTCACCTCAGATTAAGTTTTCCACTCCGGTCAGTCCTGCCTCCACGAACCTCCTCAGAAGCCTCCCGTCATTTTTTAAATCTTGAATTCATTATGCTTTCTTTTCACTTTGATTTTTAGACCATTCATTTAAAATATCCACTGTCTGCATTTTCCCCATTATATGCATTTTTATACACTACTTTACGTGTAGAATTTAATTATCACTCTGCCACCATCCCTCCTCCTTATCTCATGCTGTGTTTTATGGCTTTTCCTTGGGACTTTGGCAGATGACAAAGTGGAAGCAAGAGAGGATCAGAAAAATATGTGCTCTGTCAAGCATACTATTCTTTATGCGCCACATTTCCACACCACATTTCCTTTCAGGGTGATAATTATTAGGTGCAGTCAAACCATGCTGGAAACTACCAACCGATGAGCATGACATCAATACCTGGAAAGATCCTGGAAGAGATAATTAAACAGCAGCTCTGCAGATGCCGAGAAGCAAGCAAAATTATAACCAGAAGCCAAACAGAAACAGATCATGCCAAATAAATCTTGTTTTTTTTCTTTGACAAGGTGACTAAATTAGCGAACCAGCAAAATGCTGTGAACATAGTATACTTGGATTTCAGCAAGGCACCTGACAATATAGATCACCACCTACTTCTTAGTAAGCTAGAAAAATGTGGGTTAGACAGCATCACCACCAGATGGATTCATAATTAGCTGTCAAACTGCACTCAGTGTGGCCCAGTACTTTTCAATATCTTCATAAAGGATTTAGATGAGGGAATGGGAAGGGGACTCATCAAATTCGCAGAGGACACACAAAATTGCAGGAATAGCCAACATCCCAGAAGATAGGCTCAAGAGCCAGAAGGATCGCAAGACTTGAACACTTGAACCTATCTAACAAAATGAAATTCAACAGTAAGAAATGTAAGGTCTTACACTGAGACAAGTATAGTATACAATAAGTGGGACCTAGTTCAACAGCAGTAACTGTGAGATGGATCTTGGAGTCCTGATGGACAATCACCTAAATATGAGTACAGCAGCCGCCGCCAAAAAAGCCAATGCAATCCTAGACTACATTAACAAAGGGATAGAATCAAGATCACATGAAGTGTTAGTACCACTTTATAATGCCTTGAGAATATCACATTTGGAATATTGCATCCAGTTTTGGTTGGTATAATATAAAAAAAATATTAAGACTTTAGAAAGAGTGCAGAGGAGAACAAGAAAGAAGGTTAGGGGGTGGAGGCTAAAACATATGAAGAACAGTTACAGGAATTGGGTATGCCTAGTCTAGTGAAAAGAAGTCACATAATAGCAGTGTTCCAATATCTGAGGGGCCATAAAGAAGAGGGGGTCAACTTATTCCCCAAAGCACCAGAAGGGAGGACGAGAAACAATGGATGGAAACCAATCAAAGAGAGAACCAACCTAGAACTAAGGAGGTATTTCCTGCTAGTGAGGATAATTAACCAATGGAACACCTTGTTCTTGGAGGTTGTGGAGTTTTTAAGAAGAGATGGGATAACCATTTGTTTGAAATGATATAGGTTTAGTCTAGAAGACCTCCAATATCCTTTACTAATCTGCAATTCTGCCTCCTGGACACTGGGAAACAGAAGACAGGGCATATTAATGCTTTGATCTCAGGTGGCATGGGTGAAATTCCAGGAACTAAGAAGGGCTCAAGAAAGAAGCTCCTAAGAGTGGGATATTCACGGTAAATATTAAAAATTTGCCCTTGGGGTGTTTCTTCTGTCCTAGATGTTGACTTTAAGATTAATTGGCTCAGCTTTTTAAATTCTTCAGAAGTGCATCTTTGCGGAGATGCAGAGATAAGCACTGATAAATGGCAGATGGGGCTGAATTTTTAATTATAAAATTTGAATTCTCTCCTGGCTTTGTATTATTGGTCCTAGTTCCATTCATGTTTTGAATGTCGACTCCAAGATGTCACTCAAAAGACCAAGAACAACTTGAGAAGCATCCTGATACATTTCAGCTACATATTGGAAAAGGCAATACTGTAGTAGCATACTTAAAGATAAGAGCAAGATTAAATCTAAAAGGGAAGACAAGAACTGGTGCTGGAATTCATCTGCTGAATATAGACCTGTAGTAGATTCTCTCTTTCAGTTGGCAATTAACTTAGACTGCATGGTTCAGCTATCTATCAACAATAAGGTGTCCTTGGCTGTCTCTTTCAGTTCTGAAGGAAGCCAACAGTAAATATATCACAGCTCCCAGTACCAAAGGTTAACCAGACTATTAACTTTCAGGATAGACTTTTCTGCCAAGAAAGGAAGAACAATAAAAAAGAGACCTTGTTACCTCTGTAACTGTTCAGCTTTTCTAATCCAATGTCCTCAGTAGTCTCCCTAGATGTCATTCTTTACCATCCAGTTGCCTTACAAGGTTCTCTGGTTAGGTGTTGTGGAGGGTTATAGTATGGATCAATTCCTCACACTGAATGCCTGACAAAGTATTTCATCCCCTCAGGGAGAAGTTTTCCTCATTAAATCATGAGGACCCTCTTCAGCTGCCAAGGCTGGGAAAATGTCAATACAGTTTTAGCCAGGAAAGCTGAAGGAACTTCAGGCTAAACATAGAACATGACCAAAATTACCTATAATAGAATTACAGAATAAGAGAAGACTTAAAGATCTGGAAGTGTAAACCTTATGCAGCAATATTTGTTTTCAGGTTGATTATATAAATTCAAAATGCATTTTGAAGGATTCAGTAGGAAGAAAGTCAAGTTAAACTCAATTTCTGAGGACAACAGAGAAACATTCATGAAATTTTCTCAGTAAGAATTTTTTTTTGCCACTGCTGTCTTCCAAGTTGTTTCCTGATTTTTCAGCCTAATCTACAGCTCAGCTATTCTCTGGAGGTCTCTTGTTCAAGTAATAACTAGTGCTAAACCAGCTTAATTTACATGATTGCCAATTTCTCAGATTGTCCCAGGTAACATGCAACCCAATAGCTCCGAGCTGAAAAATTGCAAGAATAGTAAGCTTAAGTAGTAGAAAAAATGGTCATTCAACAGCATTAATTTATTACATTTTATTCTAAGGACTCCCAGGACTATGTCATAAAAGCATAAAACAAATATTTATATTCTATAAAATAGAATAAAATTGAGATAAAAATAATTAGGTGTAAAATGCAGCAGATGGACATAAGCATGGTAGTCACCATTCTCATTCCTCAAATTAAGTCAATCTTCTCCAAGAAGGGGGCCATTCCATGGTGAGTTTTGCAATGGGAAAGCATTGGCTATGGACTCTATTCTCTTCACCTCATCAGCTTGATCTAACATCATGGATTGTTACATGTAATACATTCTGAATAGGTTGAATGGGCTACTTCTACATCAAGGACGTTGACCTGTAAGCACCCGTAAGTGCTTAATTGTGACTCCACATGGACATTATAAGTTAAAAGTAGCACTGCAAGTTGAACTTGAATTCTTATCAGTAGCCAATGCTGTGACTGAGAACCTGATGTTTGATGACTGTGATGACTCTGATTTGCTTGCAATTTGGACCGATTGGACCACTTACGGATTCCAATTGGTCTTCAAGGGTAGATCCATGGAGAGTGGTTAAAATAATCTAGCTGGGTGTTGATGAGTGTATGAGTCATCCTTGGCAGGGAATCTCACTCCAGGAAGGATCACAACCATACATCAGCCAAAGCTGAATAAAAATACCTTACCTCCAATACGTTCCACCTGCTTATTTAACAGTAACTGGGACTCCTAGATCCTCATGTCACATTCCTGCTCTTTAAAAGGAAATACCAGTCTATTCATAGCTGACAGAGATCCCTTCTGCGCGAAATATATATTTTGTGTCGGTTTGATTTTATCTAGTTTTGTTTCATTCATATCTCCAGACTCTGATTTGACACTTTCCCCCCCAGAATTCTATGGCTCCCTGGTTGACGGACTTGCCCATTCCTTCATTTTTATTCCTTCATTCACATGCTTGTATGCCTTACCCATTTAGAACTCTCAAGGGCATTTATAATAAAGTATTTAATAATGGATTTAACATAAACATTGAACATGATTAGCGTTTAT
The DNA here is from genome assembly GCA_032468095.1 of Pareas carinatus. NCBI lineage: Eukaryota > Metazoa > Chordata > Lepidosauria > Squamata > Pareidae > Pareas > Pareas carinatus. The sequence goes on from JANHFO010006988.1 coordinate 379,819, forward strand.
CAAGACAATCTACTCCACAGAGATTTTGCTGTGATGAAGATTTGAGAAGAAGGAATGCTGTGTACTTTGCTTTGAGTTTCTTGACTAAAGGAAGGCTTTAAATCAACTAATTAGATAAATAAATAATGAAATGATCAATGGAGAGCTTTCTAAAAGGAAGGAGGGAGGTCAATGCTAAAAAGACAAATGAACATGCTTCAGGTGTATGTACTTGTGTTGAGACAGCTTTCTAAAGGTGGAAGAGTACTCTTAACATTTAAAAAATATTCAACTAGACATTATTGTCCAAGAAAGCATGGAAGTAATTTAAGTTGAGAAAAATTCCATTACTTTTCCGATTTCTTTCAAAAAATTAGAAATATAGCAATATGAAAATTAAACAGATAGCTCCGTTTTCCTCTTGGACTCTGATTAATTACCTTGCCCTCCATAGAGTATCCATCAACTAAGTGAATCATCAAGTTTGAAGGTGACACATTTTTTTTCTAAGCCAAGTGCCTCATTTGGTCTTTGAACTACAACCCAGGACTCACAATCAGAAACAAGGATAGAGTCAGATTAAATGTGATTTTCTTTCCTTACATTGATATATTACTAACTTTAAATGTGGGTAAATACAGTTATTCACCATTCATGCACTTAACCATTTCTCCTTCCTCCCTTATTAAAAAAAATCACACCTGCATAGCTTTTGCAGGTTCTGAAGGCCAGAGCCATTCGATTCACTGGACGGACAAATATTTATGCTGTCATGTACATGACAGAGATGATGATGTAATCTGCATTATTTGTGCCATGTTCAAGCAAGTGTGACATTATTTATGATTTACATGTGGTTGCATGGCTTGATCTAGGCATCCCATTATGGGGGTCAAATAAGATCCTATAGAGGTTTTGAAGAAGTGTTAATATAAATGTTTTTGCATTAGTTGTGTTCAGTTAACAATTCTGAACATTTCCTGCAATTCTGGGTACCTCTACGAATGTCATGAAATGTAATTCTGAGAAACAAAGAATGAACCCAAGGAAAAAAGAAAATTTGCAGGCATGTTGAACCAGCAAATACGATATCCTTCATTTCCAAAACTTATCTATCGCAGAAGAATTTCTTAGGTTACATTAAGGAAAGTTTACTGGAAGATCTCCTGAGGACATGTTCCATGGACTTCCCTTCCTTTATATCCCTTTCACTCTATAACAGAGTATCAGGACTAATTTGTATGTCTGCCAAAGACACTCTACCTCTCCACCTTGGTCTTTTAAATCAGGTTTTAAGACATTTTATAACTGAAAATCTATGCCTTCTCTGCATTTTAAGCATCCAGATTTTCCAAATCTCTCTCAAAGGTATAATTTAGAAAACTTAAGTTTCAAAACAGGGAGAATATTTATTGCAAAAATTCATTTTTCTTCTTCTCAAAGAGTATCAATCTTGGCCACTAGGTCTCACTGTTTTAATAGGGAGATCAAATTCTAATCCTCAAGCAGGCCTAAATCTTACCGGCCCTTGCCACCGGCAATCTTACCACCTCTCCAGCTTTGAACTGGAGCCTCTGGGTATTATATTCTTGTATGCAGACTGAACAGCTGACAAGGGACAAGAGGTTGTCTGAGGCTGTGGGAGGGAGAGTCCCACTGTATTGTGAAAGTCATTGCATCAACTGAGGTGGATCAAAAAGACTGCAGAAGGCAGACTCCCAGGACTCCAGAATCCCTCTCCTGCTGCATTGCACAGCCTTCCTTCTATATACTTGCCAGTATACAAAACAGTCAACAGGTCTATGCTGCAGTCAACAGGTCTATTTTGCACACTGGGGAAGAAACAATATTCCTGGAGTATCACACAATTTTTAATGGTACTTGGCAGGCCATCTTCAAGCATAGATTAGTGCTTAAATGATGATAGGATGGCCAGGTGTCACTGTGAAGCAGAAATCTCCTTCCTGCAGCACTAGGTAGCCCCTATATCTGAAAAGTAAAGGTTCCCTCTGCACATGTGTACTAGTCATGTCCAACTCTAGGGGCGGTGCTCATCTCTGTTTCAAAGCTAAAGAGCCAGCGCTGTCCAAAGACGTCCCCGTGGACATATGGCTGGCATGACTAGACACCTAAGCCACATGGAGTGCTGTTACCTTCTCACCGAAGTGGTCCCTATTTTTCTACTTGCATTTTTACATGTTTTCGAACTGCTAGGTTGGCAGAAACTGGGGCAAGTAACACGAGCTCACTCCATTACGTGGCATTGGGGATTTGAGCTGCTGAACTGTCACTTGTACTTTGTATAACAAGGCAACATTTTCATCTACTGATTCCAGATGAATTAGTAAATTAGTAAAAATGCATATTTACTAAAAAATAAAAGTAACTTTCATCGCATTTGTTGGGAACCAGTATCCAATAAAGTATGCAATAGATTTCGGTCTAAACTTGCATCACTATCTCTGTTGACCTGAAGTTTCAAAGATAGCCTTGCTGAAGAAAGCTAAATGTAATAAGGTTGGAAATGTAACTCATCTCTGCTTTATACACTTCTAGAAGGACATGCCTAGAATATCAAGATGTGACATCTAATTAAGAGAGTAAAAGCACATCTGTTACTTAGGTTTGAGCAGAGAAATGCTTTCATGGTTTAGCCATTCAAGAAGAGGATTATGGATCCTGATTTACACCAATAGTCAAGCTCACCATGGAACCAGATTCTTGCCAGACCATTTGTTGATGGATGAAAATAGGGTAGCCATCACTCTTATTTTTAGACAGAACTGCATTGCTATTTTTTAAAGAAAAGGACTAAAGAGGAACAGATCAGAAGAAAATGTGCCACTCAATAATGATACAAATCTAAGAGATGCAGATACAAATATATATTCAGATATTGAGGTGCTGATAGACATCAGGGCAACCTCTGGATGTCCAAGAAGCACTTAAAAAAAACAAGTTGACATTGCAAACTGTAGGTAAATTTAACGAGCTTTTTATCTGCCTTGCCTTGCATATGATATAGTATGATTTAGACAATCCCACACAAATTATAGGATCAGATCCTCAACTGTTGAACCTCATAATATGGCAAGTATTTTGCAATTTTGAAAGTGGGTTGATTAGACTATCACTTAAGATCATACAGTTCTAGAGAAGGTTTATTATTTACAATGTAGGGATAGGCAGCTGTGGTCCCTTTCACAATCTGTGGAATTCAACCCCCAGAATTCCTGAGCCAGCATGACTGGTTTAGAAATTCTGGGTGTTGAAGTTCACAGGTTGTAAAGAGGCCATAATTGCCCGCCTTTGCTGTCATGACTGAAGTTTCCGACCAAATGACTATATGCCTCATCAGACATGGGAAGCTTCATTTCCTTCTTATGATTCCTTATTTGTCAGTTAGATTTAGACTGACAGCCACTGAAATAAAGGCAGGCATATGAAACAGAATATATGCCCACATTCTTTCTGTGTTTGCATTATACCTTGATTTAATGTTTAACAATCACTTATTTACCGATTTTATTCTGTTATTTCATTTGGCCATTGTTTTTTGATTCCAGGTGTTTGCTGGATTTTGTCTTACTTCTTGTGTTTTTTGTTCTTCTACTCCATTATGAAACACCCAGAGTAACTTTGGCAAGTTGGTTGGCTATATCAATCAAATCAATGAATACATACAAACATATACACATTCATACATTTAAGCATTTCTATTTGAATGTTTGATATTCATCAATCACATTTTTTCTAGCTAATCCAAATAAGAAATGGTACTTCTTTTTAGTCTAAATGATTTTTATTCTTCAACAATCAAATTGGGACAAATTATGGTGCATGGAGGAAAAATGCTTAAATATAGACTGATGTAGGAATTATGACACCAATATCATATCAGTTTTGCAAAGATGTATGAAACACATCTCTTCACTATCCAATCAAAAATATCTTATCTTTACTGTACACAGTTGCATTGTCAAACAGGAATCAGATTGCCCATATGAGTTGAAGATAAAATCAGCTTAAATTGATTTACATAGTGCATGACAGATTGCTTTATTTATAGCCCTTAAATAAAATATGGCTCCAAAGTGTTAGCAAAGGAAACCATTGATATTCCATCAGATATAGGTATGGCAGAGAAAGAGGGAATAAGGTGATGGAGATAATAATAATTGCTTATTAATGAAAATTATAAGGTGGACCCTTAATTTGTCAATAAGTTTTCAGGCTATACACATTTACACATAGGTAAAATTATTCTTTAACTATAAAGCACATAACTGATATATTTCTTTCAATTATACAAACTTTACAAACACTTTTTTATTATTAAAATACTTTATTACCTACAAGTTTAAAAACATTTATATACATACATAGATACATTTCTCCCCTTTCAATTCTTATCATTGAGGGGTCCTTTGTAATTTTTTCCCTTCTATGTACATTTTTTAACTATTACTTTAATATTTGTTATTTTGAAAGTAATTTTTGTCACTTTAGTTTCAAATCTGTTGATCATTGGTATTTCTGTGCTAGTTGTCCATGTTGGGACTCTCCTTTTCTTTTCAAGCAGCCGTATGATCTTTAGATCTTACGAAACCAAAGGTGCACATATCCAATATCCTATCCTATCCTATCCTATCAAGTCTTATCATATCTTATCACTTTAGTTTCAATTCCGTCAATCATCGGCATTTCAGTGATAGTTGTTCAAGTTAGGACTTTCCCTTTCTTTCACCCAAACAGCCATATGATCTTTAGATCTTACAAAACCAAAGGTGGACATATATATATATTGTATCATATGATACAAACACTTTTAAATTCCCACAAAGAGAACACTCTCCCACAAAGACTGCTAGTCACCATTCCTACATTCTGCCATTTACATTTAGCTAAATCAAAGCATCTTCATGATTATACTACGGAAATAAAATTGAATTTGCTTCTGCTGCCTTGATTGTAAAATATTTGCTTAGAGAAGTGTTTCTCTAATTTTCTGTAAACATAGATAATTAAATAAGGATTTAGAAAATGTGCAACCACTCAATTAAGGAAACACTTTAATTGTTCTCATCTTTACCAGCATAACAATTCCCATTTTGTAGGAAAATAAAATCATTATTCTCCTTGCATTTGTGTATGCCCTCTCCGCTATTTCAAAGAGCCTTTTAAAACTACCTTTTGTACCAAAAAAGTAATCTAAAATTAAATGCGTATTTACTACTTGAATTATTTTATCTACCCACGTATAACAATTGTAGCATAAATTTGCTAGCAAACGATCTTTAGTAGAATTTCAAAAAAACAATAGATTAGAAGCAATGCTTTTTAGCTCATCAGATCCCATGATTAGATATTCATGCCTCTGTTTCTTGTTTCACTTTTCTTTCAATCCTTTTTGCGTGATCAACACATACACAACTTTGAGAGGGTAGGTGGACTTTAGACTGTGAATGTGGGAAGGCTGTGGCGAATCTCTTGCAAGCTACAAAGTAGGAAGCCTGCCAGATAAACTGAGGGACCTCATAAGACAACAACAAAACAGAAGCGTCCTACATTAATCATTTTAATTTGATTACCAATTTCCTTTATCAAATGTACACCAGCGTTTTTTGTACATGGCCATTCAAGTGAAAGAATATTGTTTGCTCTTGATTGGCAAGGGTAATATGGGAGCTTTTTCTTCTCACGTTAGGCCAGGGAGGGCGGATAATTTTTATGTAGGCTTCCTCCTCCGGGACTCAAATCCTTTTATCACGCATGCAATGGCAAAATTCTGTGTTGCTGCAATGTCTATAAGAAATAATTGGTTACAGAATTATAGCTATCAACTTGTGCCAACTTTTTGGAGATATCTCTAACAATTTTTGAAACATTATATGTACTCACATACTTATCGGCTTTTCACTCACGTAAACTAGGGAGTGACTCTAACATTTTGAGAACATGTACTTTCTTAACAGAGATATTAGTATTTGCTATTAATGTCAATACTTTTTTTAATATATTGTAAAAAGGGACGTCTATTGCTGGTCTATGACCGTAATAAAGTTATATTATTATTATTATTATTACTTCTCAGATTTGCATTTCCGTTAGCAGGTAAATACTTTCTCTACTTTTCTTCTTAACTGGTACACACCCACACCATGATATCTGTACCATTTCAAGAGCACTGATCAATGTCAACCCATGAAAGATTTGAATTAACTGAAGGTAAGACAAACCTAGAAAGCCAGTTTGCTGTAGTGGTTAAGGCTTAAGGCTAGAAACCGAGTGACCGGAAGTTCTAGTCCTGTCTTAGGCACAAAGCCAGCTGGGTGAGCTTGGACTAGCCACTTTCTCTTAGTCCTACGAAGCGGGCAAGTGCAAACCACTTTTGAAAAACCTTGCCAAGAAAACAGCAGAGATTAGTCCAGGCAGTCTGCAAAAATTGGACATGACTGAAGGGAAGAAAACAAAATCCAACTTTTGGAAGTACACTTTACCAGAAAATATCTATTACAATAGTATGGCTATAGGAAAATCTTCTATCAGAATTGTCAACTGGGATTCAGTGTGGCAATTTTCAGAGAATGCAGGTTAGTTGTGGACTATGATTTTTATTAT
>JANHFO010006988.1:422041-436115 GCA_032468095.1 Pareas carinatus
CCCAGAACTACATATATATATATATATAGATTTCGGCATGGTTGGAAGAAGGAGAGGCTATAAGGAGAAAAACATAAAGAAGTATAGTGCCCATAGATACAATAGCTTTAACTGTTTCTTCTTCTTTTTCTTACAATATACTTTTATTTGGCTTACCGTTTCCTACCTATTTTTGGCTTTTACATGAATTGTTTATTCCAAAAAGAGTAGCATGATGTGTATGCATTTATGTATCTATGCAATCCTATGGATGCTTAACTGAGATGTATTGAAAAATTACTCTTGAAAACTTAATTTCTTTTATACAGATATGTATAAAATTTTAAAACAGTTAATGTCTCTGTTTCTCTTTCCCTGTCCTCTTTTTCATCCATGTTCCATATATGTCTCTATTAAAAATATAGCAAGCCTGAAGATACAATTGAACATTATTTCTATGTTCTGCTCTATACATTACCTTGAGTCTTTATTAGGATTGCTGACTGTCAGCCAGATCAAAGCCCTTATAAGGGATCACCTTTCATGTTATCTGCCTCTTTGATCATTTAGATCTACATAAAGTGTCTCTTTGAAGGTATCAGGCTCATCTGTGTAATTTGAAGAGGACTAGCTTCTTCAAGCAATATTTGCTGCCTAATCAGATCTTTGGAAAAGTAAAAAAATTAGACAGAAGCAGGATGAAAAAGCTTGGTTTAATTTGCATTAAAATTAGTTACATGCAATTAGTATTGTTCAGGCTCAAATTATAACTTTGGATGTGTTATGCAAAGACCTAGGTGTCTGAAGAAGGCTCTAGTACTGGCAATGATGGAAAGAAAGAGAAGAGGACAATAAAATAACAAGGTATATAGACTCAGTTACAGGAATGCATCATTGGAAGAGCTGAAGGGGCAGATGAGGGACAGTTTATCAAGAAGAAAATCTATGTGATTGCTAAGAATTGTTATCAACTTGGCGGTACATCAATCATAATACATTAGCATTATTGCAACATAAGCATTACATAATTTCTTACTTTTGGCATATTAAGAATTACTATTTGGTAGCAATTTTTCAAGAGCTTATTTTAGCCATGAGAAAATAGATGTTTAAAGTCTGAACCAAGAAGACATTTCCTTAAAGATTTGTGAAGCCCAGATATTTGATTTATCATGTTTTAAAATACTCTCAGAATAATAGAATAACAGAGTTGGAAGGGACCTTGGAGGTCTTTGGGTTCAACTCCCTGCTCAGGCGGGAGACCTTATACTAGGGGTGCCAAACTCAATTTCACTGCCATCGCTATGAATGCTGCTGCGGGCCGCTCCCCACCCCCAGTGGATGCTGCTGCCCTCCCCACACATCCCGTGACCACTGCCACCTCCACACACACACTCCACGGCTTCCTCACCCCCACCCTGTAGATGCTGCTGCCCTCCCCAGACACCCCGTGACCACAGCCATCCCCCACACACACTCCACAGCTTCCGCCCACTACCATCACCCCAGGGGAGAGTCTTGCTCAACTCCAGGGCAGCTCTGCAGGTTGGATCCAAGAAGGCTGAGGCTGGATCTGGCCCACAGGGCTTGTGTTTGACACCTATGCCCTATACCATTTCAGAGCGATGGTTGTCCAGTCTCTCCTTAAAAACTTCCAGTTTTGGAGTATCCACAACATCTGGAGGCAAGTCGTTCCACTGATTAATTGTTCTAGCTCTCAGGAAATTTCTCGTTAGTTCTAGGTTGCTTCTCTCCTTGATTAGTTTCCAACCATTGCTTCTAGTCCTGCCTTCGGGTGCTTTGGAGAATAGGTCACTCTCCATCTATAATCCTGAGTTTTATTGTCTATGGAGACTCTCAGTCATCCCTGACATGGTTGTGCCAAAGGTACTTTCTTTCAAAAGGCAACTGGACTCTTCTTTTGCTTGAAGAAGTCAGAGTTGAAGAAGCTTCCTGGGTGGGAGGCAAAACATCTTAAAGCAAAACAAGAAAGTCCAGTTACCTTTTGAAAGAAAGCACCCGTGGGACCTGAGTTTTATTCAATTTAGCAATACAAGTAAGGAAGTGAAGGTACAGGCATAATAAGGTTAAAATGTATGATTCAAGATAGGAACTGGTATCATCTAAAATGTTCTAAATCCATATAAATAAAGGATCTCGTTGGCGATGGGTGATAGTTACATGTTATGCTGCAGGGAAAATTGACAATGAAAGCATCAAGATGAGTTTCATCTTTCTGAATGGATGTAATCCAGAAGGGGGGGGGGAAATGGTTAAATGATATGAATGGGTGAATGGAAATGAGATGAGAGTGTATAGAAAAGCCAATTGACTCATTCAGAAACCTAGAATGATCATGAATAGTAGATGTTTGATGAGAGGTTGGTTTAGTTCTAACTTGTGATTAAATATGAGTCTGTTCATAAGTGCAAACATAAAATGCATGATTCTTTTTAGTGAAAGGCTTTGCAAGAAATTAGTGAAGAATGTAAGGATACTGTGAGGTTCCTAATGTGAGACAGGTCATCATTTGGTAGTGGCAAGAATGGGTCATGGGAGAAAAAAGACACAGAATAGAAGTTGCATGAAAACAGATCAACTGCAGAAATAGTACAAGTCGTGTATGAAGAAATATTTCCCAACATAATAACAGAAAATAGACATATGGAAAAAGGATGTAGAACAAAACCAAAATAATTCTTTACAGACTGCCACAGAAGTCTGCGGAGTGTTATGCTATTAGAAGGTGTGAGAAAGGGTGAATGGAGAAGTCCTGAAATGAAACAGGATGTGGATTGAAAATAATATTGCCCCCCCCCAAAAAAAAATAGCATGGGGGGAAAGGTATTGTGCAATATGCTTAAATAGAAAAAAAAATACAATCACATAGAGCAAAGAACGGCTGAGAAGAAAAGAAGTACTTCAGCTCAGTTGCTAATGTACATGGGTTTACTGATGCTTCAAACTTTCTAATATGTACAGACTCTGTAAATCTATAAATTTATATCTATCATTATCATGACTATATGCAATCGATCAGATCAGCATTTCCCAATCTAGAGCTGTCCGAACAAATCGGGATTCCAAGTCCCAGAATCCCCAGCAAATAAGAACATGCTATTTAGGATCCGTATTTCTGTAACCCAAGACATCTAAGTACACAGGAGGGAATGTCTGTCAAGATATATTCATAAAATCAGATCACGCTCTGATCGCATAGCTGTGTTCCCATCTGGTCCAACTTTTCAACGAGTCGTTTGCTGCTCTGTTCCCACCTGTGCCCATATGCATACAGCTATTTCCCTGGGAGAAGAAGCGTAAGAGCTGCACATAGATACCGTATGTACAGGTGGAGACAATAAGAGGCAGCTTACAAAGAAGCCATTAAAGCCTAGAAAACTATATAGCAGCTTAAAGTAATAAAAAGAAGATGAAGATCAGCTACACGTGTTGTGTAGGACTAACGATTTGCATAGTCCTACTGTTTCAAATTTTTGATCAATTAAAATGACTATCCGATTAAAGAAAAGGCATTTACGAGTGATTTATTTTTAATGCATGCATGTTCAGAAACCCCAGCTAACAGAGACTGCCTTTCTTTTTCAAAGAAGGAATGCCTTTTCAACCATTGACTCTTGTTCTGCAACTTGAACATATGTAGGTAACATACCAAAGGAAAAAATGGCCTTTACCAAATTCTTTTGGGGACTGCTTGTAGTCAAGACAAAGGCAATTATAGGGTGGATCCCAAGTCAAAGTGAGTTGAGAAGTACATTATCCATCTAACACTGACTTTGACACTTTTTTAGCTGACAAATTCATCCTTTTGCAGAATGTTTGCGGATTTGACTGAGAGTTGAAAACTGCCTTGGGACTGGAGGTTGCCAAACGCTGCTTTAAACAGATAATACCCAAGGTTGTTTTTTTTTCCTTTAAAAACTGAAAAATGCCAGGACACTACTTGTTATCCTTTCTTGGTTTTTTTTTTGCCTTATCATTAAATTACGCATTTTCCACTTGCTCATTCTTCCACATGTATGCCAAAGTCAGCCCCTGTGGTTCAGAGGATGGTTCTGTCCACCCCTGTAGGCCTCAGAGGAGCCTCGGTGCCATTTTAAGGATGATTCCCAGCAGTCAGCACTGTTTCTCATGCACTGTGTCCTTGGCCCTGTTTAACCCAACACAGGGCTTCTTTGGGAAGTCCCATTGAGAAAGGAACCCTTGAAAACCACAACAAGAAGGAACAGATCTGCACATTGAAACGTTTAAAGTTTTCTAAAGATGCTGAGAGCATCATTTCATGAACAACAATAAAATGTACCTAGCAAAATGCATTTGGGATTCACCATTAATCAATTTTTAAAAAATCCCTGCCTTGCATTTACTGGCTCTTCTGAATTTCTCATAAACCAGTCAGGAGGTCACGAGCAGAAAAACAGACACATTTTCTACTAAGAGAGGGTTTTTTTCTCCCCCTAATTATGTGGGTAGCTATTCAGATGGAAATCCAACCATGATTATTAGTAGGCATGACAAAAGATGCTGACAATTGGATTGTAACCTTAATACCATTTAGCCATTCCTGATAGATTCGCATAGCATTTTTTTAAAAATTGTTTTATTATACAAATCTCTCAGCTCAGGATCTTTTATTTATTTATATCATATATGTCAAGCAGGCGACAAGTGGGTCATATACGGCCCGTAGATTGCCTGTATCCGGAAGTGTATCCGGAAGTGGGGGCAGCGGCATGGGTAGAGGGTCTTCGGCCAGTGGGGGGCTATCGGCACCCATGGGGGGATCGGCGGAGGCAGCAGCGGGGGTCCACAGTGGGGTCTGGAAGGTTCATAAGGGTTCCACAGGGGGGTCCTCGGGGATCACAGGGGGCATAGGGGGGTTGGTGGGGATCTCTGGGGGCACACTGGGAGAGGGAGGAGGGTGGGCTGCGGCAGCTGTGGCAGTAGTGGCAGTGGTCTGCAATGAAATTGGGTCTGACAGCCCTGATTTATATCTTGCCTATCCAGAGATATTCAAGGAGACTTACAAAATTTACAAAGTTTAGATAATGAAAACAATATTAAAAGACAACAGTACAAAACAGCAGATAGACAGGAAACAAAAACTAAAGAAATTCTCAAATGATATAAAAAGCAGTACAGTACTCATATTTAGGGAAGATGGTACTTAATGGGTGAACTAACAGGGAAGGTATCAAATCAGAGAATATAGCAGCAAATAATTAAAAAGCCTGGGAAAATTAAGAGGCTTTGACCTAAAATCAAATGACATTCAGATGTGTCTCAGTTAATTTTGCATTTGGAATAGACTAGTCACTACCTGCTTATATAAATGGATGTAGTACTTGAAAAATATTGATATACTGTTAAATGTACTTTGTCTGCTGCTGAAAACCACTGAAATCCCTGATGTCTGATTCATAATGCAAGCGATTACCTGTAGTGACAGGTATTACCTTTCCAATTTATCAGTCTCTATTTTCTTTCTCCCAGAAAAAGGGGAGAGGTTCTGTTATCCTTCTGTATTCATACAAGACATTATGTGTTTATTTTGAATGATTACAAATGTTTTTATGTCACTTCAGTCTCTAATCACCTGGCACTCAGCAGAAACAACCTATAATAATTACGTATAACATGTATACTTTGCAATAATTAACAAATCATCAAAATGATAAAATCATACATGCATAACATGAATATGGTAGAAAGCATAATCCAATGCTGGCACCGCACAACTTTAAAACAACCCAATTAATAACTAACTCAAGTACATCTCCTACCCTTGCTTCAATCCCCAAATATGCATGGAAAAAAACCCATGTACTAAAAACCTTCCTAAATATTAAACATGAGGGTGCAGTTCATATATATGATGGAAGGATATTTCATTAAAGGAGAAATCTTTCCCCTGTGACTGAGTGTTTATTAGTTGAAATCATTTGTCTCTTTATCTACCCCCTTATTAAACCTTGAAAGGAGGAAAACGAGGTAAAACTATGTCAGGTTGCTGGATTTAATTAGGGTTTCTTTACCAAACTAAACGGACTAAAAAAAACATCTTCAATAATAATGCCCAAAGTCAAATACAGCTGTTATTTCTGTAAAAATGTCCATTAACTCCAGAATATGGTCTTTCTGTAGCATTGCATATGATGGCATGTGTCTTTGTGTGTTTCAGTTATACATCATATAGTACATCTTGAAAAATCTCTCTGGGCATCTTCTCATGAAACACTATGTTCTAACACTACGTTCTAGCATTGAACATATTCATTTGAAGAATGACTTCTTAAGGGCTGAGTTTCATAGGCAAGCATGTACCATGGTCTTAAACCTATATACATGAGAAGAATATTCTTTACAATCACAATCTAATATTCAGTTATAAAATCCGGGGAAGAAGTGTAGATTTTATTGGAATTTAATTTGCATTTTGCTATCAAAAGCTGTTGAGACCCTATTGCTTCAGCAGATGGCGGCACTTAGTCAACCCTCCATAATTCAGAAGTCAAATAGTTGTGGTTCTGGTCTGAACTTCAGTAGCGAACGACTAATAAGTAGGGTTTGAGACTACAGTGGAAGGTTGATAAAGCATCCAGGAAAAAACCAAAGGCAAGTCACTTCTTCTATTTTCAATAAAATCATATTGATGTAGATACCAGAACCAAGCTCACTTTGAGGGTCATTTCAAATGTTAGGTCTGATCTAATAACTGTGTTTTCGTCTTCTTCTCCTCTTTTTGTCCTTTTCCAAATTCCTCATTCACAGTCAGGTAAATTGTAGTCAGCAGGGCACCCTTACAAATTTGTAGGAAAGAATCTAGACTTTCTAAGAAAGTTCTTTCTCTCTTGTTTCTATAGAAGGTTGCAATAGATCAAAGCTTTGAAAGCCTATTTCCACTTTCAGAGACAATGGCTACCTTTATCTTGCAAAATGTACTGAAAAATGTCCCAAATGCTTAGAATGTGAGGGAAAGAATTCAGAATAGATCCAAGCTGATATTACTTTGTTAAAGTTAATGGGCTTCAAAAGGAAAGTAGTTTAAATTGGAACAGTGAGGTTAGATTATGGACTAGCCAGGTTTGGAATGAAGTGGGAAGGATTCTTAGATAAAGGGGACTGATCAATGTTAAAGTACCAGCATACTTGTTTCCCTCACATAAACGCATCTCAGTTAAATCCACTTTTCAACCACGTTTGCTACATTTTATCCTTCTAGAACAAGCTACTGTAGTGGAAATGAGATCAAACCTCTCTCATCTTAAAAATCTGTGCAGCTTCATTTTAGCAAATATTTAGAACTGGCATAGTCATCAAGACTGGATTCACACATCATACCAAGTCATAGATTTTTAAACCATGGTTTAATGAATAAAACATAGTTTAGATATGCTAAACCAAATCTTAATACACATATCACATTATGGCATAACTTGTGGTATAAACTAGATATAACTCTTGTTCTTTTGCTTCAATGAATAGGTATACAGTAATTATTTGATAATTGATTAATTAAATATGAAAAGTACAATATGAATATGTAAAATCAATCATTTAATTACTTATTTATGTTTAAAATTGAACATGACTACGTTCAGGGTGTGAGAACCCCTCACACCCTGGACATAATCTGTTCGAACTTCTCCCCTCTGGACGTCACTACAGAGCATTGCAAACCAAAACAACCAGACATAACGACAGTTTCTTCCCTCATGTCATCAACCTACTAAACAGCGGATTCACAGGACAGTGTTAGTGCAGAGCATGCCCTTTGTGACAGGATGAAATGTTTTTTGTGACATGATGTCCGCACTTTATAACATGACATGATGAATGTTACTTAATTTAAGACTATGAATGTATCTTATGCTTATATACACAACTGATTATACCTATATATGCTTATATATGCAAATGATTGTGATTATGTTTATATATTCAAACAGACAATGAATGTATCTTGATTGTATTCTTGTTGTGTATGTATGTAGGTATTGAGTATGTTCACTGAAGACAAATTCCTTGTGTGTCCTGACACACATGGCAAAATAAATTCTCATTCCGATTCCATTTAAATTACATAGACTGCATGGTTATGACTCACATTTTTTTTGTCATAGACTACTGAAAACATGATATGCATGTGAGCTTTCTCCAGTGAAGATAGTAGTAATTTCTAATAGAAGGTATGTACTACATATCCACTATGGTTTCCATTAAACCCCAATGCCTTCTAAATGCTGGAATCACAATTTCCTTAATTTTCAGCTAATGAGACCTGAAAGGTTCCAGGTGATCAACTGTATGTTTCTGTAATTGTAGCGACATGTCCCTTATTTTAGATTCACTCCTTTATAAATAAAAATAGTGACATGAAGACAGACAAACTGATGTCCTCCAAATGTATAGCCATAATTAATGGAGAATTGTGGAAACTCCAAAACATTCTGGAGGATACTCTCTTTTCCTTTATTCAGATTGTCTGAGAATTTAACAAAATCTCAGTGCATTTGGTATAAATCAAATTGCCTCTCTTCTAAGCCAGGAGAGACTTGCATATTATTCTTCCCATTCATATGCTTTTTAGCTGGGTTCACACTGTAGTTAATGCACTTTAGCTTAAAATATCTGAATGAACACCTGTTGTTTTGTAAACCCTCTTTTAAACTTATGGCATGTGATCTCAACCAGTTGAGATATATTCCATAACAAACACACAAAAGCAAATCGCGTCTTAGTTCAACATTTGAGCCTAATCAATGGTGAACTGCAATCTCTGTATTCTCTGTCTCTTAACATTGCTTTGGCTTATGACTCTGGCTCTGAAGAGTCATCTAGCTTTGTCTTAGTTGGTCTTATTAGTAGAAAAATAGAACTAATTTTGCAATAGAGTACTAACACACACAGCTCTTTTACCTTTATGTAATATATATATAGTTTGAGGTGATGTTTAAATGCAGGGGATAGGCTATCAGCAATCTTAGAAGTATGAAACAGTTTCCCACTCAGAAATTTATTCTTTAGAGGCTGTGAGAATAGAGCTCAACCTTGAAAACAGATTAGCAACTCACAATAGTAAATGTTAGCATGGTATCTTTCAGCAGAGAATAAGAAAACATCTTAACAAGCATACACATTAAAAAATGGGCAACTATCCAAGTGGCCTCCATTGTTTTTCTTTAAGATAATAGCTTTTGACCTTGTCTTCTGAAGAATGGTCTAACTGTTATCAAATGTTGCATTCTTAGTCAAGCTTTTAAAAACAACAGAGAAAGCAATCTCAGATTACATTTCATCTGGCACAAATGTTCTTTGTTCACTCTAATGGGGTAATTTTTAAAGAGGAATTACTTGAGTCCTTCTAGAATAATGGTTCACTACATGTAGATTTTTTCTATTGTAATGTTTTTCCTGCTTTCCTATGTTTTGTTTTGACTTTGACATCAGCATGTTGAAAATCATACAGAGAAGCCAGAGATGAGGCATTTGTGACCTGTTCTGTATTTTATGATACAGGGTCTGCTTTAAACAGCAGTGAATTACTGAGTGCAATTCGCTGTGTGTGTTTATTCCTTGTTCAGGTCATTTTTGCAAACATAGGCCTTTAGACAACTTCAGAACTGACCTGCAAAATCTACCTCCTGAGGTTCAAAAGTGAAATTAAAGCATCTGCTTGCAAATTTGTATTTATTTATTTTACTTTAGTCAAGCATATGAGAAAAACAAGTATAAATAGGAACATACTATAAAAACAGGTATAAATAGGTATAAATAAATAGGTATAAGCATATGCATAATAATAAATGAGTACGAATAAATGGGGACAGTAGGACAGGGGTGGTAGGCACACTGGTGTGCTTATGTATGCCTTATTTAAATATAGTATAGTATAGTATAGTATAGTATAGTATAGTATAGTATAGTATAGTATAGTATAGTATAGTATAGTATAGTATAATCAGAGTTATTTCTCCCTCTATCCCAGTGGGTATTCTGCATTGCAGTTATTAATACGCTTTATATATGTGAACATATCCTAGAGTGTGAGAATGTGCCCACTGCATTTTAATTTTTCTACCAGCTTTGCATAACCTAGTTTACCTAATTAATCCATTTTGGATTAATACATAAATACTAAGCCATAAAGCAGCTATTCAGAGAGGGGTTCACTTGACCAAGCAGCCAAATTGTCACTATTGTCCTGAAGACAAGGAAGGGGTTTCCTGAAGGTTGAGGAACACATAAGTGGGTAGGTGGAAATTGAAAAGGCATGTTTCTAAAGCTCCTAAAGATAGCAATCTCTTATCAAGGGAACAGGTACATTCTTTGCCCTTGAAGATACAAACACACAGTCACTGAGGTTTTGTTTTTACAGATGATAATTAGAACCAAGGGATCAAGCAATCAGTCAAGAGATTGACTGTACACTTACATGTAAATGATATAAAAGAATGACTTGTAAAATAAATATGTAACAGAATGGCTCAAGAGAAATGGGGAGACCAAGAAGATCATGGTTTAATCGGTTTGATGAGTTTCAAAAAGAGGCAGGTAAAGAAGTTTAAAGAACAAATATGGTGACATGATGGAAGAAGAAAGGAAGATATGGAGACATATAGCAAAAAGTTGAAATAAACTAGAATTAGCCATGCTTCTTTTCTTCTCATGTCTTTAATTTCTTGTGTTAACCAAGCCATAGTCAGGAAGCTGCTGCTCAGTCATTTCGCCTCTGCTTTCTGTGACTGGATGGACATCACACGGTCAGCACTGTGTTGGCAACTGCTTGAGTTCTTGTAAGCTCATGCTTGTGTCATCAGAGCTAGAGCTTAAGCCATCTCTGATGACCTTTTTTATTGCCTTTTTTTACAAATGACTTCTTCCTTTCAATTTCATGTTCAAAATACCTACACTTTAGCTTCATCCAGAGTGCTTCCAAGGAAATATCTGGTTTCCTTCATCACACACTGAATGATTTGATCTTCTTGCAATCCAAGAGTTAGGTGCCTTCCAATACCTAGCGAACCTTCTCAGTATTACTCGAGCATCTTGGGTTCAATAAGAATCTCGAGGCAAGGTTGGAGGAAAAATTTACACTTTGTTGGGTAGCTATGCAAGAAATGGGTGACCAACTTCCTCATGTGGCAGTGTTCAGAGGGAATGGCACACTGAGAATTCAAGCAGCCTTTTATACACCATGATCTGGAACCATAAAGTACGAGTTCAACTCTAGGGTTTTTCCACTGCCACATCCCCATGGCCCCCTTCTGCCCTTGGCACCCCATCCTTCCTTTGCCTGAGCATCTCCTTATATGGTATTTCTTTCCCCTTCTGTATGGGGTACTCAAATGCTCTTTCCATTGCTTGGTGCCCTCTGCTCCTGTTCCCCTTATCAAGAGGAACCTTCACCCAGTTAACTTAGCATTTCTTCGGGTCTTTGAATGATTAAGGATTTAGACAAGGACGTTCCCTATACATGGAATATTCAGCTATTTTCTCAGCACAATTCAAAAGCATCATTTTGTTGCTCATTCAGCCTTATTGTTATTAAGTATACAAGCCACCAACTTCCCATGACTCTGGTGGTTCAGCTTTCACAGCCAGATGTTACTGCTCTCATTCTGTACTCTCCATTTTAACATTCCATGTTAAGTCACGTGGCTTAACAAAACATGGCTTTTTTAGAGTGCTTTGTGCCCCTAACCAAGAAACCAACAGTTTGTGTGAACCAATAAGCCAAAGCCGTAACTTCCCACTAGCCTAACCTGACACCATGAGCCCTAGCATAATTTGGGATCACTTCTACTTCTGCCTTTTTTGCCGGTTAATGGCGAGTCCTGGACGAGGGGAAACTTTGCCTACTTTTCCAGCCCTTCAGACCGTCGATTCGGAAGTTAAAGTTTCACTTCCCCCATCCCTCCATTGCTTAGCAACCCAGCCGCACTTTGTTCTATCGGGAAGCTCTTGCTTTCGGTTTCCTTTCTCTCGAGAGAGAAAGCGCCGAAGAGCCGAGTCCCGTCTGATCCGAAGGGGCGGGACGAGCGCTCTCGAGAGGCGGAAATTCCGAGGGGGGCCCGAGGCTAGTGGGGAAGGGGAGAGCCTCTCCGGCCAAGATGGACGCGGGCTTCGCCCAGGAAATCTTCCGGGGGGTGTGCGCGGCGGGCGGCGCTCTGAAAGTCAGCGAGATCAAGGTGCGGCTCGACTCGGGGCGCCTGCACTCGGTGCTGCAGGACGAGGCGAAGTTCGTCCTGGTGACCCGGGAGGATCCCCCCTCGGCGGCCGGCGGCGGCGAGCACCGGGTCGTCGTGGCTATCACCGGGGCGCGCCTGTGCCGGGAGCACGGCTCGGGGAAGTGCGCCGGGGGCTGCCGGCAGCTCCACCTCTGCCGCTACTTCGTCTACGGGGGGTGCCGCCAACAGGCCGCGAGGTGAGCCGGTCGCCCCAGCCGGGAAAGGGGAGGGTCGCCCCCGAGCGGGAGGGCCGGGAGCGGAGGCGGCAGTCTTGCAACCTCTCGGTCGGGGTCCCGAGGGAGATCCGGAGCCGCTTCGCCGGCGCTTGGCCGGAGAGGAGGAATATCGCTTTATTTTCTCCGAATGACGCCTCCCGGCGCCAGATTTTAGGGATGCTGTTTATGAAAGAACCGTGGCACTTTCCCTAGGGAGGCTGCGCCTTGGAAACGTTTTCAGATAGGAAACCATGGGCGACAAACCCACCCCGCGAATATTTTGCTTGGGTGTCTTTATACAGGCAATGAGTGAAGATAGAATAAACTTTATGCACCACTGAAATGAGGCGTGTAAATACTTTCCAGTCCAGCTTTTCCAAAGAAAATGGCACCCCGTTCTGTGCAGTTTTCTACCCTGGGACCTTTCAGAAGGAAGCTTGTTCTTGTTTTTCTTACCTCTCCTTTTCTGACCATCCTGTTTACTCTTTTCAAGACGTAGTTGAAAAGGAAGTGGAACGTTGTGCTTCTTTATCGGTTTGAAACAATGTGTTTCCTCGGCTTAGAGAGTCAATTGCTAATAACAAGCTCTCTAATACCCTGTTAACCCGAAAATAGGACCTAACTGGGAAAATAAGCCCTAGGAATGATTTTTTTCAGAATGCTCATAATATAAGCCCTAGCCCCAAAATAAGCCCCAGTTAAGATTGTCAGCCATTTAGTTTCCTGCTTCCTCCCAAATCGGACTTAACTAAAAAATAAGCCCTAGTGCATTTTTTGGGAGCAAAGATTAATATAAGACCTGGTCTCATTTTCGGGGAAACAAGCGGCCAGAAGCATTTCCCATCATTCGCCATTCATCTGTTTTACCCAGATTCTTCATTTTCTCTTCCCCAAACTTGATTGACATTACAAAATTAGGATTTTAAAATCACAATGTACTTAAGCATTTATTGGCCAGAATCTTGTTGGAAGAAACTTGCAGTCCTATGTACACACAAAGCCCTGGTTTTTTTAAAAAAACATCCTGAAATTCCAGGAAAAAAATAAAGCCATTTTTCAGATGAGGTCGACTGATTATTTGCCTGGATGTAGCTGTACAGATTGCTTTGCATGAAATAGAATTAATTTGCGATTGCTTTTTTCCAGGATTATTATTATTTGATTCCCAAATTTTAAACTGCATCCTTGGAATTCCCAGGAAGTGCTTAGTCCAAGAGCTGGCCCAGCTAAGTTTTCATTATCCATTTAGAACAGTGATTGCCAACCTGTGGGCCACTCCTACCAGTGGGCAGTGAGAAAATGTTGGTGGTCCGCGGGAAGACCTGGAGATTATTCAATTTTTTTTGTATAGTTGTATGGACCGTGTATGTGTGTCTCTCTCTGTCTCTCTCTCTGTGGGTGTCTGTTTCTCATTCTCTTTGTGTGTGTGTATCTGTCTCTCTCCCATTCTCTCTCTCTCTCTCTCTCTCTCTCTCTCTCTCTCATTCTCTGTGTGCATGTGTCTGTCTCTCTCTCTCATACTCTCTCTCTCTCTCAGTCTCTCTGTTTCTATCTGTTTGTCTCTCTCTCAAGCAGGAACAAATATCACACTAAAATGTGTAATACTTAAAGAAACTTCAATTATTTTGTAAT
>JANHFO010006988.1:505418-517384 GCA_032468095.1 Pareas carinatus
GAAGGGCTCTATATGGGGCAGTCTTCATTGGTTGTAAGTTCAATTGGGATGAAAGGAGACTGGTCAGCATCTGATAGGCTAAAATAAGCCACAGGCCTTCATTTCTTTATTTACTTTCATAGCAAATGTAAGCACTGCACAGCCTTAAGTTATTGTCATCAAAATGTTGATACTGCAAAATATCAGAATGAACAAGTCTTTTTTTTAAAAAGGAATATTTTATTTTTTGCAGATTTGACTTGAATTTTTAAGACATTCCAATGATCTTATGAAATGGATCGTTTTTCCCGTTGGATCAGGACTTTTAAAAATTCTTCACTTATAAAAGCTTTTGATCTAAACAGCCCTTATCCCAGGATGGTCTTTAGCAAACACTAATTATACCACAGGGTTAACATGTGCTGCAACTAGCTGCTAGCGTTTCAATGGTTTGACACAAGGGCATAAGTCACAACATACCCCCAGAGAGAGGCATTCCTGAAAATAACCTGGTCCTATGCCACAACAACTAACACTTTGGTTTTTTTTAATTTATAATAAAACATAGTAAGTATTTCAACATAAACCAGCCTTCTGAGTGTACAGTTCACTACTGTCAACAATATCAAATATATTATTAACCTTTTAATTTTGATTCCTATTCCTTCATTCTTCTTTCAAGCAATATACAAAATAAGTTTCAGATTTGAAAATAATCTGAATCTTCTTTTTCTTTCATTCTCACAATCTGTCCATTTATGCACAGTCTAATATTTTCTTTATTATTTTTCTTCTGGTGGTGTTTCTTCTTTTTTCCAGTTTTATGAAATACAATTCTTGCCACCGTTAATATATGTACATTCAAATATATGTATTGCTTATCAAAGTTTTCTGGTATCATGCCTAATAAGAAAAACTCAGGTTTAAACTCTATCTGTATCCTAATATTTTTCTTAACCAAGTATAAATTATATTCCAATTTTCTTTGCATATTTACAAGTCCACCACGTATGATAATAAGTGCCTGAATTACATTGCATTTCCAACATTTATCTGATACATCTTTAAACATTTTTGCCATTCTCATAGGTGTCATGTGCCATCTATAAAACATTTTATATAAATTCTCTTCATATGCATAGTTTCTTTTTCATAAATTTTGCCATCTGTCTAAATTTATGTAATATTCAAAATTCTTTGCCCATGTTATAATTGTTTCTTTAACTTGTTCATCTTCCATTTTTAAATTTAGCAAAAAATTATACATTTTAATCAATTTCTCATCCAGTGTCAATAACATCTTATCAAATTCTATCTGACCTTTACTCAAATTTTGAATTGCAATCAATGGAGCTCACACAGCAGGATGGTGCAGTGGTTAAAAGCAGCACTGCAGGCTATTTCTGCTGACTGCCATCGGCCATTAGCCATCAAAGTTCAGCAATTTGAATCTCACTGGCTCAAGGTTGACTCAGCCTTCCATCCTTCCAAGGTCGGTAAAATGAGGACCCAGATTGTTGGGGGCAATATGCTGACCGTGTAAACTGCTTAGAGAGTGCTGTAAAGCACTGTTAAGCGGTATATGTCTAAATAATAAATAAATAAATAAATAATTGTGAATTATTATTATTTAATTAATAATGATTGCTATTATTGATAAATCATAGTATTTAATTTATATTGATAATTATTAATTAATTGTAATAAATAATAAGAAGGAAATAATTTCCACCTCTTGAAGATTGGGTCAAATCATTCAACCTAAAAAATAAGGCAAAGTAATTGCTCATAGTGGCAGGAAAAATCCAGTCCTGGGAAAGAGTATGGAAAGAAACCGGAAATAGAAGGAAACAGACGGTAAAGGCAAGATAATGCAAATGGAGCGAGTGCAAAACTAGCTGGATATTTGATGGTCATAAAAGAATCCCAGATTGATGCATATAGCAAATCTCAGCGAGGCCCAACTTCTAACAGACAGAGGATGTTCACATGGTTTTCCTATAGCCACTCCTTGCCCAGATAATGATGTGTCTTAGCTATAAAGTGGTTTTAAGTGGTTTCAAATGAAAATATTTATTATTATTTATAGGGCACATGGTAGTGCAGTTCCAACCAAATTTGGTTAAACTGGGTATGTTACAAATATGTAACTTGATCGTTGGAGTCCACGTCCTTTTTTGGTGGGTGGGGGGTGTTGAGTGTATGATCTGGAGGGGGGATGGGGAACAAACAAAAAGGTATAATGTTTGAAACAATTTGGAACTGAAGTTGAAGCTGCTTTTTCAAGGATTAGGAGTTGGGTAGGAATGGATTTGGGATGTAGGTTGTTTTTAGAAGAGGGAAAATTGTGTATTTTCATGTACTGGTGTTTTGTCACCCCTTTTTGATCTGAAACTTAAAAGGGGGAGCTAGAGACTGCATGAAATTTTATTTTAGATCGCTTGGATATTAGCTAGGTTTCCTACTGCATTCAGCTAGTGCATGAATCAATAAATAGAAAATGTGCTAATTCAATCCAGCGGTATAGTCAGCTGCAGAAAGTAGGGTAAACCAAGAAATGCAAAGCTAAACAAAGTTTCCCTTCTCTTCACTAAAGGTTCTGTTTTATATAGCCATCACATACAAATGAGTTTCCATGCTTTCGGCAACTGGTATTTCAGCTTTCACTTTGCACAATTATTGACAAATAAATGGACTCTTGATTCCCATTAATGCTACCCTAATTTATGTACATACCTGGAGGAAAAATTCCATTCTGACTATATACTCATAACTATATACTCATACGATCTGGAACATTTTTTAAACTACAGCAGCATTAAATTGTTGCCTAATTCCATCAGGGATTGCTTCTAGGAATTTAGTATTTCTTAATAAATTAGACAAGCATTCTCATTGGTATTCAGACTTTGTAAATAGAATGTGCATAATTTAGGGTGGGCAAGGGGGGGATTAAGTGATAGAATATACTTTCTTTCCTTATCCATGTTGTATTCTGTCATTTACCTCTGTAGCACACAGGACGGATTCATGGTTTATTATATGGTCTGTCTGGGTTTTGATTTAACATGTTGTTTGAATTTAGATAGTTATGGTTTGGTAAAATTTACCAACTTCCTTCTTTCCTCTAAGAAGAACTGGATTTTTCAGCACACTGGTTTGTGATTGTATTTTTATGGCGTATAATAGGCTTTCTTGTTTCCAAGAGACGGGGTTTTTGGCAACGTTCTTGTTATTGGTTTGATTTTTCTTCCTTGTTCTTGTTTTAATTCTGTACTCTGTAAATCTCCGACCATTGCAATTCAGCTGATGTGGTCTACATGGCAATCACATAAATGAATAAAATATAAATAAGAGCAATGCTTAAAGAGCCGACAACCATTTTTCTAAGTTTCTTGCACTTGCAAATAGCTTTGCAAGGAAAGAAGCCACTGCAACAGGTTGGGGTTTTGCCAATCTACGAAAACGTCATGTCAGAATATGAGGAACTGATGCTTATAGACTCAACCGTCTACCTTGCCTTGGCCAAAGACATCTATGGATCCCTAAGGAATACAATGATTAATAGTACTTGGAGAACCTAAAAGATATCTATTCTTAAGTGTAAAATAACTAATATTCAGACTGAGCATTTATTTTCTAAAGATGTCCAGCCCTTCGCATTTATTTCTGGAATACTTTACACAAATATGAAATTGCACTGTATTCCATAAAACACAGAAAATATTCAGTGTTTACTATTAATATATATCCATGAAACAATTTAACCTGATCAATCAATGTAATAAATACAATGCCTAAGTCACTAGTTAAATCTCCTTTCCTTGACTTATAATACAAAACTCCTTATTTACTAGGAACATCTGTGTTGATAATTCTCTCCCTCAAAGCAAAATGTTCCAAAGATTTTGAATTTCCATAAAATGACTAAAGCATTTTGACACCATCAGAAACTTTACAGTTTGTAAGAAAAGAATCTTATGGCTAAAAAACCCTCAGAATACTATTATAAAATATACCCTAAAATATCTCATTTCAAACACAGCTTTGAAAACCAAGAAAGCATTAAAATTAAAATCCTGTGCATAATTCTCAAAGATTCATTGATAGGATGGGGATCTTAGATTATATACAGAAAAGAAGGCTAAAATATGTCTTTTTTGAACTTGTAAAAATGCCATTAAACAGAATATATAAATAAATAAATAAACAAACAAACAAAACACAAACAAACAAATAAATAATACACACAGACACAACACACACACACACACACACACACAGCTGGAATTTACTTTAAAAACTCTATTCATGACTCAATATCCTCTGTAATAAAAGTTTCATTTTCTTGAATGTTAAACTAAATGTAGATATACGCTTCATTTTATAGATTTAAAGTGGATGTGCTGAGTAGCACTGAAAAGAGCAAAGACAATGGCAGCTGTACAGCTATATAAGTAAAATGAAAGGGAACAGAAGAAATATCTGTCAGTCAAAACCCATCTTTGAGACTTTACCCTTCATCTTGACAGGCAGAGCATACTTCCATTCTTTTGATCTGAGGAGAGGAGCTACAGAAATTTGACAATCTTCACCCTTAAAACAGAAACCTTTTCAGTGATTCGAGCAAATATTAAATGTTGCTTTACAAACAGTGATCTTTCAAAAGCAATGAAGATGGGCACTTGTCTTCCCTAGGAAAGAATTGGTGATTTCGTTTTGTTTATTTTGTTTCCTAAGCTATAAAACCCCTTTG
Source organism: Pareas carinatus (assembly GCA_032468095.1). Classification (NCBI taxonomy): domain Eukaryota; kingdom Metazoa; phylum Chordata; class Lepidosauria; order Squamata; family Pareidae; genus Pareas; species Pareas carinatus. The sequence continues at coordinate 510,154 of JANHFO010006988.1, forward strand.
CTTGCAACATCAGCTCTAAAGTATAGAGCACATATAAAGTAATCAAAATACTTTGGTGTTTTTGTTTTTGGACAGGAAAATTATATCTATTTGCTGCACTTGGTTTTGTTGAATGCCTTTGTATGCACAATACTCTCTTTCACCTCTGGAACTCTTCTTCCAACTTCTATTTACACCATAGTCTCTCCTGATGCATGCAGCCTTTTCAGCAGCATATTGATTCAAGAAATTGTAGCATCTGTAGTTTTGAGTGAAAAGTGCTTTGAGACTACATGGATGTCACTAAATACATGGAATCATTCCTGGGTGGTTCCGGGCCATAATTGCTATGATATTTATTTTTATTTATTTATTTATTTTTATATATATTAAATCTGCCTTTCATAATCCTGGGAAGAAAGCATTAAAACAAGCTCTAGAGAAGGTCCATTAATAGATATACTTTGTAGGAGAAAAGAGTTCTTTTGCCAGAATGAATTTTTGGGTTCTCTAAATGATTGATGTTCTATGGTTTATGGTTTAGCTCAGTTAATTTTGAAGTGAAATATTGACAATTAGTTTCTTAATTGTTTCCTTGGCCTTATCCAGTCCAGATATTAAGCAGTCTTACTTAATTTTATCCATGCAATCAATTTCCTTTGTGATACTTTAGTCTAAGAACAATAACCAGTCTAAAAGAGAGATGACTATTTAAAAATAAAGAAACATAGCAAATTAGTTCGAATTATTATTATTATTTTATTTAAACTGAAGATAACTGAAGATATTCTCTCTCCAAAAATATTCTATTTTTTAAATTCTTAGCACTAAACTTCTAGAATTACATGATGGAATCATTAACATGATAGAATAAGAACACACAGAAGAACCAAGCAAACATTAGAAAAGTTATATACATAGTATGCAAACAAATAAAAAAGCATCCCTAATTAAAGTTGCAGATTGGTCAATCAGAAGGCAGTATTAATCTTAAGGAACTTTATTGTGATTTGTTATTAGGTGTAAAGAATTGAAGTTTTAAACACATATCTAAAGGCACTTAGGATTCTCCTATAGTGCCCTATTTCTATTTGACATAGTACATAGAACCACACAGTTTCTGGAAGTTCCAGAAAACGGTCAGACTGCTGCAGTGAAATCAGCAAAGAAATTGTAACTCCTTAAAATCTCCCTCTCCCTCTCCCTCTCCCCCTCCCTCTCCCTCTGTGTGGGTTCCCAGATACATATATTTGTGCCTACCATTTGGACCACTGTGTACATTTATCATTTATACTATATATTATGCATTTATATTATACATTTGGTAGTCTACAAATTAACACAGGACCTAAAATTGTAGATTTAAATTATAGGAAGACTGTAATATAAAATTCTGGTTGAATGTTTGAAAAAACCTACTAACTCTACTTTGACAGATGTGAGATCACCTTTGCTGAAAATACTGATCTATTGTAGATGTTTTAATTTGGATTCTTATAAGAAAAAAGGGTAAATAAGGACATTGGACAACATGGCATAAATTTCAAATCTATGGTTTTAATAGAAAGAACGCCAAAACCCATAAGCAGATAGATTGAAGTAATGCCAGATGTTCATTCACCTTTCAGAACAGGCAATTGCCTTTCAAACAACAGTGGCGGAATCAGTGATTCAGGTCTACAAAAATTAATAAAAGATGTGTGGATACTTCAATAATTGTTTAGTCAATAAACACAGTCTAAGCAATGAATAGCCTTCATATTACAATCAATACAACTCCAAGTCAGATGTTTATAAATGACATGCCCATAATTTACTTCTTAAAGTTGTTTAGCTTTGCTAAGCAACTTGCAAAAAATGAAATCACACTATGTAATGTAAATGTTTGTGATATTTCTAACTTATTCTTCCTTCCTCAGGTTAGGTTTAGGAATCACAGATTCATTCTACCCCCCCCAAAAAAAACCAACAACCTATGTTTTAGGTTGAGCATAAAAGAATGTCTAAAGCTATCATGTCTGAGCCCCATGTCTTTTGCAAAATTAGACAGTTAAAAAATCAATTTCTACATAGGAAAATATTTTTTAAAGCTTGGTGACTTAGCGGATAAAGACACTGAGCTTGTCGATTGGAAGGTCGGCAGTTCAGTAGTTCGAATCCCTAGCACCGCCTAACGGAGTGAGCTCTTGTTACTCGCCTCAGCTTCTGCCAACCTAGCAGTATGAAAGCATGTAGAAATGCAATCATAAAAATAGGGACCAGTTCAGTGGGAAGATAACAGTGCTCCTTTGGCATCTAGTCATGCCAACCACATGACCATGGTCAGCACTGGCTCTTTGGCTTTGAAACCGAGATAAGCACCGCCCCTAGATTCGGCTATGACTAGCACGCATCTGAGGGAGAGAACCTTTACTATTATCTTTTATGCTTATATGAACCAGGAAAATACCATAGAAGAAAAAAATGTGGAAGATTTGTTTAAAATAGAAAAAAAGATATAGATACAGTGGAGAATTTGGATTGTCATGTCACTATTTTTTCCTAATAGTGAGAAACTTATTTTTATGATTCAGCTCTAATGTTACAAATGATTGATTATTTGTTTGATTGATTGATTGCAAGGAATCAGATCCTTTGGTTATTTCCCCCAGAAGGTTACCTACAGGGCTTAATTCTACTTGCAATAATTGGAAGAAATGGGAACACACCCTGTTTTTCAATACTCTGTCTTTTCAAGGACAGAATGGGAAGATAGAGAATATTAACTATATTCATGTGCTCTGGATGAGCACATTAGTCAATTATAATTTTGCTCAGTGTCCATGTTACCTATTACTTAATTTGCAACAGTCAGTTTCTACATCTGGTTTTAAAAAATATAGAATTTGCATAATTCTGCATGTGCATTTCTATACTTTTCCCTCAATTTTGTATGTTTGTACAATGTGCACACTTTATGCAAACATCTACATTAACATAATGATTTTTGTGCATCATGATGCATAACTTTTATCTACTGATCATTTATAAAAATAAATTATGAATTTTAGAATATTAAACTAAATTAACCTCTTCTCCATCTCTAGATAGGAGCTGCAGCGAAGATAGAGATATGGCATAATGTTTAGGGCATTTTTCATTCTGAAGTAGAGATTTCTACAAAATGTATACTTAAATAAAATTTTATTTAAAAAATTGGGCAGTATTTTGGCTCCCAATTAAATCAAACTCAAAATTCTGGTTAATAATTATTTGTATTTATAATTATTTGATTGTGTGTGGTGGTGATAATTATTTTTATTTATGATTAGTTGTGTTTATAGTGAGTGCAGTGTTGCTGATATTTGTTTTTTCTTGCTTTTCATAAATAACCTCATGTAGTAACTCAATAAATTGAACTAAACATTTTTTCAAATATAATTTTAATTAAGAATTTAATTGTCACAGTGTTAGGGTTATATATGAGTTGTGATTCCTTTAATAATCTAACTGGTTGGTTTACAAAATGGCTGACTAGCTGACCATCCTGAGTCATGCTGAATCATGCTAATTGCCTAGAACAAGCATGCTGATTATAAAAGCAGGATACTTGAGAGCATTCATCCTCTCTATGACATTCTAGGACTCTCATAGTCTTTTGTAAACCAACCAGTTAGATTATTAAAGGAATCACAACTCATATATAACCCTAACACTGTGTTTGATCCTGTGTATTGCTGTTGAAGATTGCTGACTAACTTCATTAGTGGAATTGCTGGTAAAGATTGATGGCTATCTTGGTTAGTGAATAGAATGCTTGACTGTGTATGAAAACTGGACTATTGACTCTGAAGATTGGACTGTGCTTATATTTTTGTATATAAAGACTTTTACACCTATTGTATTCTGTGTCTGTGTGATACTGGTTTTCATTGCTGCTTCCTAGCTCACAGCTCTCGTTGTACGCACCATCCTTGTAATCAAGGAAACTCTGCTTGTGCCTAACATTGGTTATAGGTCAAGGGTGCTAACAGCCACTACAGCTCATAAATCCAAAAGTTGTAAGGTAGGACAACAGTTTTTGGGGAAGTCAAAAAAAAAAACATCCCTGCACATATGAACCTGTCACTGGTATTGAGAAGTGTGTCACCATGAATCTTTGCTAGACAGGTATCATAGCTATCTTCGGAAAACATATTATGCCTTAACGAATAAGCCATATAATCAGATTCACACAATATGTTTTTAGACAGCTCTCCCAAATTCCCAACTCTCCCCTTCTAATCTAATCTATCAAAAAGTTTTCAATTGTCCAAGTGACTTGAGCCACAAAAATCTGAATGACAAGAGATGGAGACAGTTCTTCTCCTTTGACACCCTCTAGGTGAGGAGGGATCTCCAACCTTCTCGACTTTACGACTTGTGGACTTCTTATTTAAGAAGATTCCTGGATCTACCAGTCCAGATGTCTCTTTCATGGAGAATCCAGTGGTCCCAAAAAGGCAACTCACCAGCTGAGCAAATATATGGGTTAAGGTAGGGTTTGCTGAACTATGATTTAGTAAATAAACCACAATGGATTGTGCTTGCACAAAACAAGCCATAAAGCCATGCTTTTGATTCACACAACACACAACACTCTACACTCAACCAACCAACCTTGTGCTTTGGTTTAGTGTGCTGTGTGAACCAGCTGTTCTCAGCCGTCTGGCTTGCCATTCCATCGCACGTCCCCCATCGGAGCAAAAGGCTGCAGCTTCTCCCTTTGGGGCTGCCAGATTTTGAATCTGCCTATCCTCCGACCTGAGTGCTTGCTGAGCTTGAGCAGCCAAAATTCAACATTCAGCTGTTGCCACCTCGCCAAAAAGGCCATTTCATAATTGCTTCAAAACAATGACTGCTTTTTGTTTTTTCAGAAAGCAAACAGCTAGGTTGGATCATCAAACTGTTTGATGCTAAAGGGACCTCATTAGCACTCGTGAGGATCTCTGGGTTTCAACGCCTGGGAATTGGCACTGAAGGCTGGGCAAGACTGAACAGCCAAGGAGGGGTAAAAATAAACACAGCTTGCAGCAGAGTGGGGGGGGGAGAAGATGCAGACTATAATCCTTTGCACAATCCAACCAAACTGCTTCCCATAACAAACAGGGGGAAAGGAGATCTTTGAAATCCATGCTGTCACTAGACGTGGGCTGCAGAAATGCATCTAGTCACTAGGTGGCAGCAGAGAAGCAGAGACACCCCATTCTTTGCAGCCATCTAATGATCTTCTGGATTATTGCAGCCCAGATTGGACAGCCATTGTGATGGGATTCTGAGTATATTTAGTCTAATGAAGAGAAGAACTAGGGGTGACATGATAGCAATTTTCCAATATTTGAGGGGCTATCGCAGAGAAGAGGAGGTTAGGAGGCATGCCGTAGCAGCATCTAAGGAGCCAGAATGCCGCCCACAACTTAAGAGGAGAAATGTCTTGATGGAAACCGATCAAATACACATATCTGGACAAATGCACTAATAGCGTAGCTGTGCATTTTATGTATGCAAAACACCTCATATGCATCGTCTCTGCGCTCATTTCCACAGCCTCGCAAGCAGCCAAGTCTTCCAATTTTCCTATCTGGAGAGGAAGAGGGGAGCTAAGGGAGCATTACTTCGCCTAAAGCACCAGGCAGGGCTGTGGCAAAGATGAACTTGGAAAGAGATTCTTTGTAGAATCCAGGAGTGTTTTGCACTCCTGGAGAAAAAGGCCCAGGGAGAGCGGAGAAGTCTTAACTCATTTTTCAAAAGCTAAATGGAGCCATTGGGAAATTAGAGTCAGGTTTACTGGAACATTTCTCAATGGCTCTCGGTTGTTACTAGATGAGGTGGGCCAAGGGGTCCTCTCCTCCCGCTATGCTCTAGGCATGGAGCCACACGAGGGGAAGGGGAGGGGAAGAGGAGGAGCTGCTAATCTTTTCCTGATCGAGGCAAGGGTTTCCATCTTCCTGATTTGGTTCTCAGTCACCACCCTAGCAGATGTGCGTTAGACACAACCTAGTTTCTCACCCATGATGACTTGAAGATGGGTGGACTTCAACTTCCAGAATTCCCCAGCCAGCAAGATTGAGAAATGCTGATTCTATATGAAAGAAAGCCGAATGTGTTGCTGCTTGCTGATAAATCTGAACCTCTCTTATTGGAATTCATAAATTTACGGGTTTGGACCCTTTCTCGTGATAGAATCAGTGTACGTGTTCTGAATCTCAATGGATCAACCCGAGGATGCCAGCGAAGGGATGCTCGGAGAACATAGGACCTTGGGGAAGAATGGAGATGGGAGGAGAGGCCTCCACTGGCATCCTTGGTTCTTCTTCTCTTCTTAGGATTCCTTCCCACCTGGCAAGAGTGACTTCCCTGAAGTTCAGGGACCCCTCCTCTTTTTATGGGGATGGTCCCATGTTGGCTCTCCATTAGGAGGAACAGAGCAGACTTGCCCCATCTGAAGCTCATCCGTTCTGGATTTCAACTCTCACCACCCCTCGCCAGCAAATTATGCAGGATCAGGATGAAGGTCCCTGTGGTTTTATCTCCCGTCATGATTTCTTCTGTAAGTGTTGGGCCAGGTTCATGTAACAGCCTAGTCTCCAATCCCCAGTTAACAGAACATGCCTGTTGCATTGGCAGAACAGGCGGCACTCAAAGAAGTGAACGGTATGCTGGCTTGATGAGATGGCCTGGTTCATGTAGGATGCTAAAGCTATTGCAAGGTGTGTGTGTGTGTGTGTGTGTGTGTGTGTCTTAATATGTCAATTCACAAAACAGTCCACCCCATTTTGAAGCAAGTTGGGCAAAACCAGCCTCCTCTTTCACATAATTAATTCTCGGGTGTAATGGGAGACAGATAAAGAACTATAAAGAATCCCCTCTCTAATTCCAAGATTCCACCACTTCCTCTCTGCATCCTTTCAAGTACACCCACATCTAATAATTTTTGAATGGTTTTTCCTCTTCCTTATCAGAATGAAAGCCCAGAACCATCTCCACAGAACTTCAGGATGGACTTTGCCCTGCTTTTGGGCTAGCGAAAGGAGACCCGGCTCTACCACAGGGCCATTTCCGGAAGCGGACCTCGGAGGGATTTTAAAAATAGCAGGAAATGTCTCTGGGATGGTTCTCAGAAAGGGAATTCCTAGGAAATGGGACTGTCTCCTCCTTGTCTTTGTAAGGATAACAGCTCTCCAGGATTTCCCATTACTGGCCCTTGGCTATTATTTGAAGAATGTGGAAAACA
>JANHFO010006988.1:559523-572997 GCA_032468095.1 Pareas carinatus
TATTGGACATAAACAATCAATTTGAGCAGACCAAAAAAGATCTAAATGTGGTTCAGGGGATCGTAAAGAAGAATGAAAACCTGGTGTCTACTTGGACCTGGTACTTGGAATGCGTGAAGGGCTCCATTACTTGCTTTACTATTAGCTGTTAAATCAGCACAGCTGCTATCTATGTTAATATTTATTTTGAGGATGCTTTGATTGTTTTCATGCCTTTTAAATTGTTTGAAAATATTAAGCTTGGTAGCTACCCAGAGTCACATGACTGAGTAGGGTGGCAATAGAAATAAAAAAAAATAAACAAATAACTAGAAATACATTGAATTAACTGGGGGACAAATATAACTGCACAATAATAACAAGGTGGCAATTCACACAACAAAGCAACACACAGAACAATAAGAAAGAACAATTTTAACCCAAGATCTGGGTAAATAGCTATCAAGGCCTGCTGAAATGTCAACAGAATGGGAACTGTACAGATTTCAGGAGGGACCTTATTCCAGAGGTGCAAAGAGTGCTACAGAAAGGAGGCACATTTCCTGGGTCTCGACTATGTTTAATCAAAGGAACCTGAAACATACCAGAGAGTAGTCACAAGCCAGACTGGGGTCAGGAACACAGAAGAGCAACCAAGTTTGTCCAAAAGTCCAAGAAAGCCGAGTCAGGGTTTAACCAAAAGTCCAAGAAAGTCAAGTCAGAGTTGTCCAGGATCCAAAAGAGCTGAGTCAGGGTTAGTGAGAGTCCAAAGCCGGGTCAAGAAGCAGGAATTCAGGAGTCAGGGTGTATCCAGTTCATGAAAGCAGAGTCAGAAGGAGGAAACAGGAATTTAGGTTGCAAGCCACAATCCCTGTAGTTGTTGAATTTAGCAACTCTTGATTCCTAGCTCATTTCAAGCCTTTGCAGAGGGTGGGGGCCACCTGCCACGCCTTCGACAACGATCAATTGTTCAGTTAGCCTGTTCTCCCACCTCCTCTCTCCGGATCCGCCTTTGTGTTCTTGAATCCAGCAAATCTCCCTCAGCTGTGACAGCTTCTGGCTCAGCGTTTCCCAGCTGCTGGTTTTCCTCCTCTGTTGGCTCAACTTTTACCCACTGCTCATCTCACTCCCCTATTGCTTCTGGCAAAGCAGTTGCAGGGGATGGCAAATGAGGCAGGAGTGGAGCCACCAGATCCGAAGGGCTCTCATCCCCCCAACTCATTAACAGAGTCCTCATTCTGCAAAGGAGGCCGGGGCTAAGGCTGGGGCACGACAGTATTCTGCTGGATCATATTTTTGATTGCTCAACTGATTATGGGTAATCAGTTTGTTTTCAGCTTCTAGCAACAACATAGATTTTTTCTCCATGATGATACATCCCTAACCTGTTATTTCAGGTCTCATAGTGTCTGCTTTTAAAAGCAGCTGTCAAATCACAACAAACACTGAATCTCTGCCATATGAGTTACTAGCTGTGGTTACCCATGCTCCGCTACAGGGATTGAAAGGAGGCCTGAAAAGGAGCCATGCTGTGCAAAAGGAGTCTTGCAAAGCAGGGCTCGACCACCCAATTTCTCCTACAATCCCCACCTCCCCCACCCATGCCAGGTGAAAGAAGGCCTGCAAAGGCAGTCAAATGTTCCCCCCATGCCTGCCTCCCCCACCCAGAAGGCCGGATCCGAGGCCTGGCTTCGTTCTGAGGGCTGGAGGGCTGGATCCGAGGCCAAGGCCCCTTTTGGAGGTCGGATCTGAGGTGGACAGCCAGGTAGGACTTGCTAAAGGCCTGGTGTGGTGGAGCCGTGTGGGTGTGGGTCGTGGGGGAGGGGGTAGAACTGGGAGGGGTTGTGTTAAAAAGGAGGAAAGCAGGGGCGGACAGGGGTCTGGGTGGTTAGGGTTAAAAGGGAGAAAAGCAGCCTACTGTGTTTCTGGTTTTCTCTAAGACTCTCCACTCATGCTGCTGCTAATGGTGATCTGAAAGGAAAAACCCCAAATAAAACAACAGGCTGTGAAAGCTCTCCAATCAGGAGAAAGGAAACAAATGGTATCGGATATTTTGTCCAATCACAACCCTCTACCCATCCTGAATTTAAATATGGCAATAAATCTTAAATAACTCAGGTAAAACTTAATATTTTAAAACAATTCTTTCTTAGTGAGCACCTAGATAGCAAAAGTATGTACCCACTTTCATCTTTATAGCTTGTATACTTTTGGAGATCTGGTGATCAGTCAGTCAGTCAGTCAGTGAGTAAGTGAATGAATGAGTGAATGGTATTTCACACATATATATAGATGACAGATTAGTATCTGTGAAATGCTGGATAGGAAGAAGATCCACAAGCTATCATTTCCACATATATATTCATTGGTTCAGACCATTATCATGTGTGTTCAAAAAGGTATCTTTGGTTGAAAGAGAATCAGAGAAGTGGTGGAAGACTTCTAAGGAAGGGAGCAAGGGCAAGCAAATCCTATCTGTTCTCATGTGTGCCATCCCTTCTTTAATGTATTATCCCAGTAATTATCATACAATTTGAAACTAGAACCTGAAACTACCAAAGGCTTTAAAACCAGTTGAACTCTTCAGGCTTGAAACCACCTTCTGACTATTTATCCCATCACGTATAGTCCCAGGGGTCACAAACAAAGGTCAGGCAGACAATTGAAAAGCTTCTCCTAAGTAAGGGTTAGGTTTATAGAATTAATAGATAGGGAAAGGGTTGGGGTTAGAGGTAGGGATAGGGATAAGGATAGGGAAAGGGTTAGGGTTAGGGTTAGGGTTAGGGATAGAGATAGGGGTAGGGATAGGGATAGGGATAGGGATAGGGATAGGGATAGGGATAGGGATAGGGATAGGGATGGGGATAGGGATAGGGATAGGGATAGGGCCAGGGTGTCTGGGAAGAGTTAGGTTTAAATTTAGTTTAGGTTTAAGGTAGAGATAGGAAAAATCATAGGGTTAAAAGTAGGTTAGATTTAGGAATAAGGTTAGGGTGTTTAGGATTAGGAACAGAGTTTAGGGTTAGTGTTAGGGGAAGGATTAGGGATAGGATTAGGGTTAGTGATAAGGTTTGGAGTTAAGGGGAAATAAGGAAGCCAGAGAGAAAAGGAAGAAATAATCAAAGATGGATGGAGGGAAAAGAAAGAAAGTAAAGAGGAGGGGAAAATGAGATATAATTTAGAGAATTTGAGAGAAATTGGACGCTAAATATCCTCACCTCTTCTTGAGCACACTCTCTATGAAGAGTTTGGAAACTATTTTTGTTAAAAATATAATTTGTGTTAAATCTCTTTTTTAAAAATAACTATTGTTGATAGAAATGTAAAAATAGCTTTTATGGATTTTATCTTTATACTTGCTTATTATCTTCAGATCTCTTAATACCTTGTTCATCTGTTAAGTAATGAAGTTTTCTCCTTTGACCACCACTGTATGTTTGTATATTTATGTATTTGTTTAATTGTTGGTTCAAAATAAAATAAAAAAAGAATTTTTTTAAAAAAAGAATTAAGTGGGCCGTGATAGCTGGACAGTAAAGCTTCCACTGCATTGCAAGCATTGGGTGGCCACTGATCACTGACTGACTGATTGATTGTGCTTTAATGTCATTCAGTAACAAGAGATCTTTGACTGAGATGCCAATGGATACTTAAAGCTCTTCAGCTCCATCAAAGGATGTCCTTTTTCAGCTGCAACTCTCAGTTCAGAAGTCCTCCTAATACACTTTTATGCTACCTCTTATTTCCACAAATCTCTCCCCAAAGCCTTTACATAGTATCAAGTCCACAGAAAGTAACCCAAATCCATATAAGTAAATTGAATTTATATTCTTCCTTTATCTACTGAAACTAAGCCCAAATGAAAAAGGATATTTTCCTAGCTACATTGTTTCCAAACCATAAAATCTTCTGTTTCTTTATACGGAATTATAGATTATAAAATTACTTGGATGAAAGATACATTTTTAATTGTCCTGTAACATGTCATGCAGATTGTCTACACAAATCGCTAAATAATATCAATATAAAGAGAAAATTTACAGACTGTAGTTTTTACTGCTAATAAACGTCACTATATAATAGCAGCAAAACTGAATTAGATCAAAATTGATCTGGAATTAAAGATGTCATAGTCTGTCAGTACAGTGATTCTTAGAGATCATGTAACCTATGATTTCAGCAATCTGCATTCATGTTAGTTCCCAATAACTGTTTTGCAAGGCAGTTACATTTTCCAAACTCAGTTAACCCTCTTTTTACTCCTGCCTATTTATTTATTGGCTTATTGAATGCATATGGCCATTAAACTCAAAACAATTTAATTCTAGGTGGTTTAGAATAAAAAATATAAAACACTATATACAACCAAAATCAGTATCACATTCATACCCTTTATAGTTGTTCATTGGTTGTGACTGAACCCCACTCAATGCTACCCACAGAATAAAACTTCTAAGGTACACTTATGCTATTATTGAATGTTTAATGCATTATAGCGTTGCAATCTTTGCTGTGTTGAAGAACAAACAACTAATCAAGTAAAACTTTATTGTAAAATGAGAGGTGGCAATCCCAAGAGAGAGAGATGGGTAATTCCTTCAAGCGTTAAACAGCCTTCGCCAACGGTAGATTCAGTCACACCGAGCACTGAATTTTGCTAACATTCCTAACTTTGGAAAACTAGAAACAGTAGGTGAACTTTCCATGGTTCTAATAATTTTTCATTATTTAATGAAAACTTATACCTAGCTGCCCATGGAGAGGAGCTCTTATATGTCAAATAACTTGGTATTAATATTGAAAGAGGTACTCAGGGCAGACCTGCTTACTGCAGAGAGCAAGCAAGCTAGTGCTTCTAATAATGATCAATAGGTCAGAATGTGTGTTATTCAACATACACAGAGAAGATCCATATAATGGTAGGCTTTTTAATTGCCTCTCCAACTTGGGGAACTGCGGGCTTCAGTACAGGAAATCTTCATCTCCTTTCACCAATGCAGCAACTTTTGCAAAAAAAACCCACTACCTTACGTTGTTCTTCAACAATAGTTAGCTGCCGCAGCAATCAATAAAAAATATTGGGTGGCCTCTTTGGTCAATGCCCCCAGGATGAGTCTTTAAAGATTTCAAACCACCTGCTGCAGAGCGAACACTTCTGAGAAGGAAACACAAACAGCTGACACACAATAGAAGTTAAATGTCAGATAAAGGTTTCCACTTTGAAGGGGGGAGGGTTGCAAAGCCGCCCCACTGACTATATTATTTTCTTGTGCAGAAAAATACTAACAGATTTCTAGCCGTATTGCCAATTTTTGTATCTAGGTAATCTCGGCTTGTCCTTAAGGGGAAGGATTAATGACTGTATCCTCTGTAAACAGACACGTAAGGAATGAAAATGGAGTAGCATTTACTTGAAATGCAGCTCAGTGTGCTGGTGCATTCATATAGACCAAAGTGATATAATGGTTCAAGTATGAGACCAGAATCACAGAAATCCATGCTCACATCCCCACTTGGAGATTATGTTCATGGAAAGACCTTTTGGCAATCATTCTCTCTAATTATGATTTTTACCCTGAGTTTTTTTGGAAACAAGGGTACAATAAAACCGCAATAAATAAATAGACCTTTTAAATACAGGCTTAATCAAGTCTCAATGTACTTTGCTAATAATTCTGTACTTCACTTCACATTCCTTTCCAGATTTAATTCATTACCATATTACAATTACAACCTGTATTTCAACAAGATGATCCTCAAGAGGCCCTATGACAACTACTTGCTATAGTGCAAGAAAGACTATTTTTAAAAAAATTGAATATAAAAACATACCATGCCAATTAAGCAGATCAGCAGTAAAAAAACCCTCCATGTTAAATGCCACCAAATGCTCAGAAACATAGAAAGATTTTCAGCTGGCATGTGAAATGCTAACAGAAGACACCCATTAGAAACCTGGCTGCCAGCCAACTTCTGGACACAATACAAAAGGCTAATTATGACTTGTAAAATGCACCAATTAAAAAACACTTCCACCTGAAGTCAAGTTACCTTAAGATTGTCTTCTCCTATAAAAGCTGCTGTGTTTTGAGATTCTTCAGAAAGTCCCTTATTTGTCTGACATCTTACATGTGTTTTTTTAAGTAATGAAGAAAACTTTCTGTGTGCGTTTTACTCTTGTCCTCTGTGCTGAATTGCCAGGAACTCTCACCATTTAATTAGGAAAGCAAGAGAAGTGGTAAGCATGAATAATCTGTACATTTGATCTTTTCTGTTTGTGGTAGCACCAAAACAGACTTTGGCCAGACTTTCTTCGTATTTGGCTGGGGGGCAAAAATTAAATCTGAGAGGAAAACAATAGCAAACATTTATGTACTGCTGCAACAAACACTATTTGGATGGGTATAATACCTCTTTCGGGGTAAATTTTCCTCCAAAGGAGATGTCCCTTTACCAAATTTCCTTTATTTTTCTTCTTTAGTCTCCAAAAACAGAAACTCACGGAAAAAGCATTCCTGTCACAACCAGTGAGCAGCTCATGTTTTGCTTCAGATCAATGCTTGAGCATTTAAATAGCATCTAACAGTTACTTCTTAGAAATTTATTTAGTAGAGTTTTTGTTATTTTACAGCAAAAGCATTTAAAGAACACCATTGTTGGCTGTATACAATTCTCAGTCACTTTTCTTCTAATAAATTTAGATAATGAACTATAAGAGATGGCAGTATAATTTCCAATTGTTTTCCAACAGAAAAAAGAATGTACCTCTAAAATTCCAAAATATCCTCCAAGCTCTGTCTTGATACCTCCCTTCCACCTCAAAATATGCTGAACAAAGGACTTTTAACCTGGAGACTGCAAAAATAGGTACTGAGGTGCTGAAGAGTCAATTTATCTGAAGTCATGCTCCAATAGTCTTCAGGAAGAAAAACAGTGTTAATCCTCTACAGCAGAGATGGGGAACGATGGCCCTTTTATGAGTTGTATACTTCAACTCCCAGAATTCCTGAGTCAGTCATGCTGGCTCACGGATTCTAGGAATTGAAGTCCACAAGTCCATCATTCTCCACCCCTGCTCTGCAGGGTCAAAGAGCAGCCCTTTCTCACTCTACATTGCTCAGAAGATGGAGGAAGAGGAGAAGGAAGAATAAGAAAGAATATCTCTTTTTAATTTTAATGTTTTCATGCTGTAAGCTACTCAGAGCCACTCTGAAAGAAGATGGGCAACAAATAAATTTAATAAATAGTCACTCATAATAATGAATACTTCAACAACTGTTGCTGTCTCCCCATTCTCAGCAAGTGCAGCTACAAAAAAATTGCCTGCCTGAAGACATATACCTACTATTTGTGGTTTCATGATGTCAGTAGTGAGGCAGTCCAAAAATGAATAATGTAACAGAAGGGCACACTACTAGCAGGACATATACTTCTTCACAAGCAGGGTAATTTTTAAGTTTGGCCAACCTCGCAATAGTTTCTGGCAAGCATACATGAAATGCCTGTTGTTCACATTACATTTAGTCATTTAGATGTACCCTTTCAAATCCTTAGATTGATCCTTAAGAAATATTATATGCAAGATGGCCTCAGATCAACTTTTGTGGGGCAGAAAGACCAGGCTATATTTATCTCGATAGCAAGTTATGTGGACCTAATAGTTCTCCCTATCCTGCCATAAAATCTACCATGGTTTGCCAAAAGAATGCTCAAGATCCTATGAGGAATTTATAAAGAGATCCTCATTTGAAAGTTGCTAAAGAACAAAGATGAAAATAAGATCTGTTTCACTACACTTCTGACAGGTCAAAGAGTAAAAACTGTGGTGGAAATAGTGTGATCCGGAGTGTGCATATCCTTTTGGAGGATGAGGGCTATGCTTGGCCTCTGAGTCATATATAGGCAGATGCCAGATTAGAATTGTGTGGGAAAGGCCAGAATAAAAGGAAGGGGTAAAGTGAGAACAAAAACCACATTTATGTTTAAATTAAATTGAACATTAACTGAATGTGACTAATATCTTTACCCACTATGTGATTAATGCTTTCTCCCTCTTGTCACATTAAAAGTATAATTTCGTGACAACCTTTGGTGAAGAGTGGGTGGATGGCCTTGAAGATGAAAGATCTGTGTCCATGCTTTAAAAGCACAAGATAGTCTATTACTGAGCTATCTATAAGAGTTGAATTGTACATTTTCTGAATGTAAAGCACTATACAAATACAGTCCAATATTCTAAATGTTGCTAAGTCTCTTTTACATTTTTATTTACCAACCACAGAAAATCCAGCAATATAAGCAAACTACAATTTGTAGAAACTCCCAAATTCAAATGGAAAGTCCTTGTTCAACTTCACTAAATGTCTCTCTTGATACCTTACGGCATTATAAACAGCACTCCAAAACCTCTGATTATCCAGATGTTTTGGACGTCCTCCAGCCCATTCCGACAAATGAAGTTGAACTCTACATGCTTAACTTTAAACAACTCTTCATGCCCTGCTGAAGCTAATGGGAGTTAAGCACATAATTAAAATGCTTTTCTAACTGAGGTTTGCTTCAGAAGTCTGCTTACCAGTCTTTGTCTGAATAAGTGTTTCCTAAGTTGCTGACATTCTCATCATAATGAATGTGACGCAGCTAAAAAAAGTTTTAACATCAAGGCATTTATTCCTGCTCTTAAGAGCAGGGAGACTAGCTGGCTCCCGAATATTTATTTATTTATTTATTTATTTATTTATTAAATTTTTATACCGCCCTTCTTCCCGAAGGGACCCAGGGCAGTGTACAGCCATATAAAAATATTTACAAAAAACAGATACAGCAAAAATACAACACATTAAAAAACCTATAAAACAATTAAATCGGTGGCTGTTTTAGACTCAAATATAAAACCAATTTAAAATCGAAATATAATTTAAAATTTAAAAGGTTTGGTCGAGGGGAGAAGTGCGGGTTAGGCCAAACCGGCCAGGGTAAAGAGGTGGGTCTTTAAGACCCGACAGAAAGCACGGAGGTCTGTAATTGTTCTAACCTCTGTGGGGATATCGTTCCAGAGGGTGGGTGCTGCCACAGAGAAGGCTTTCCCTCTGGGGGTTGCCAGCCGACATTGTTTGGCTGACGGCACCCTGAGGAGGCCTCTCTGTGGGAGCGGACCAGTCGGTGGGAGGTATTTGCTGGCAGAATGCGGTCCTGAAGATAACTGGGTCCTAATCCATGGAGCGCTTTAAACGTGATCACCAACACCTTGAAACGCACCCGGAAGTCCACCGGCAACCAATGCAGCTCATTGAATGAGGATATAGTTCCTGTTGTCCATGTTTTCATGCAAGGTATATCCTAATATTACAGCCAGACATTTTAATAACTCAATAGTAACATGCAATGTAATACAGAAAAAAGACCGAATGTTATCGTGGTTGCATGAAGGTCCAGAGAAGCTGACAGAAACAGCATCTTATCCCACATATAATTGCAAATTAGCAGAATTAGCATTGCTATAGTGCAGTGACTTTAATGTGTGGTGTTCCTCTAAAACTTCTGCCATCCAGTATATGTGAATATTGCATGAATAATGCTGACTATGTGGTTGGTCAGTCAATGCTTATGGCAATTTGCTGCTAAAGTACCACCCTGGGAATGTAGTCAACAATTTTATTCAGTATGTGTTAGATGACTGACAGAAAAATCAGTCCCTCTCTTCTCCCAGTTATCAAGGATGACCACAAGGAAGTTTAAAGAAATAAGGAACACAGGTATGTGTGTAGAGGATTGAGGATGCCGGATGCCTTGGGTCTGAATATATAGGCAACTGAGATTTATCAAAGTCTCTCCCCTATCTGAGTTTATTTCACCAAAGTATATTTTATTCTGGCAGCTTTTAATTGGTAATTTTAGATGTTGCAGCTGTTAAATTTAACTGTTTTATATAATGCTGATTGTAATAAATTGTTTATTTAGATTCTATTAATGTATTTGGTTTAATATGCTGCCCAACACATCAATTTAGAAACACACACAAGAAAGCAAAGAGGAAACCAAGATGATAATAAAACTCTTTTAACAGTGTTAAAAACCACTAGTGAAACTAATCAAATATTAAAGATGAAATGCCCAATAGGAAAGCAAGGTCCCATTCTGACATTCAAGTAAATTCAGCAAAAAGGTTGAGAGATGCCTCTAGAAGAGAAATGCACAACTTTTTCCAGTCTGAGGGGTTTATACCAGGTGAGGCTGTTCTTTCAAAAAATGCAAGATGGATCCAAAACAATGTTAAATATGATTTTATTTCAATCTATTTAAATAATAATATGAATATTCTCTGGTGGAATATGTAAGATTTCCTCTCTTCATGCACATTGAAAATTACAGTCTGGTAACAACTCCTGATCTCCAAGAGTCACGTTGAAAAAAAATCCATTCTACAGACCAGAAGTAGCACTAAATGGAAAACTTTTTCTCTTCTAAGCCATCTGTGTATGGCAGCATCCTGTGAAGATGTAGGGATGTAGATGCTGTCAGCTCTTATAGCTACCTCAGTAGAGATGCAAGGCAGAAATAGCAAATTATCAAGATACACAACCATATACAATATTAAATATTTACTTATTTTGAAGGCCATTTTGCACATTGTGAAGCAGAAAATTGGAATATAAGAAATTGCAGTAGCAACTGGATCTTCAGGCATAAATATATATTACAAGAACGATAGATAAAATTTTAATAGCACATTTAAAAAAATACTTGGAACTTTCCTGACCATAGGCTCGTTTTTACTGTAAGCAATACATAGGATACAAAAGGAACCACCGCTGAAGTGAGCATAAGGAATGAATTTTTATCCAATTCACAAAAATTCACAGGACTTAGTTAACATAAATATGTGACTATGGAAGTATATATGGGAAGAAATCCATCCAGGATTTATTTAATTTCACATATACTTATCTCATTTTGCATTTCTAGACAATAGAACAACTAAAATTTAGTCATCATTTGCAGTAGGATTAGTCATTAATGACAAATTATTTCAGTTAATCAACTATTTGATCAATTAACATGTAAAATTAATCAATAAAATGTAAGTTAAGGAGAAATGTATAACTTACATTAGAATTTTTTTCTAAAAACTGAATGCATATGTTCTGAGAAATGTTCATTAAAATGAGCCATTGTTTTCTAATTAATTCTAATTCAGGAGAATTACAGTACGCACAAATCAGCTACAAATAAAAAATGGAGAAGGAATTAGAGTTTGCAAAAAAAGTGAAGAAGGGAATAATGGGCAGTCTATATTATGGCTAAACCTAATATATTGAAAATACTCAGTTTAGTGCCATCACCTTTATATGTTCCAATATCACATAGGTTAGATTCACACATTAAAACTATGACTTTTCAAACCATGCTTTGCTGAAAACAAGTCACATCACAATGAGCAGTTCACAGAAGACATTTAAGTAATCCAGTTGAAGTTCTCGAGGTTCTCTCTCATTTGCAGAACAAAAATAAATCTGCTTAGTTTCTTTTGTAGTTTAATGTACATAAGGATTCTGTCAACTTATGGTAAGTGTGCACGCTGGCTAGGGATTTCTGGGAAGTCCTCAGCTCTTAAAAGTTGTCAAGGTTGAGAAACAGTGGACTATGTAAAAAGGATGTCAGATACCATTCAGTCAGTGTCAGCTTCAACTTATTTCAGGGCTAACTGGAATTACAGCATTTGGGGGGAACGTGGAGAGATAATATTCTTTAGTCACATTTGAATAAGCCTCATCTATTGCCCCTGCTGTAAAAATATACTTAATTCTGTGTAATACTTGTGCAATTAAATATTCTGTCACTCTAATAGGGGAATGAATATACTGTATATCAAGCACTTTAAAATTAAGCCCTTATTTAATTACTTTTTGAAATGAAATGTTGGTGTTCAATTAAGAAATAGTTTATAGGAACATTGTTTTTACTATCTCCTGTCACTGCAGTTAGATATAGTGACAATTAGGGCAAGAATTACTCCATTTTGTCTTTCCCTGCTTTCTGGTAGTTAAATGCTTCAAAAAGCATTACGGCTTTATACATAAGCAGGGAACAGTCTAGAGCAGAGATTTTCAACCTGGGGTTCGTGAACTCCTTGCGGTTTGTGGCAAGTTGCCAGGGGGTCCGTCCGGTGACAGGTCAAGAAAAAATTGGAAAAAAATAATATACAGAATAGCTGATTAGTAATGAGTTGAATTTGTGGGAATGGGGCCTGCCATGTAGCAACGACAGGTTTGGGGGTCCGCAGCTTGAAAAAGGTTGAAACCCTCTGGTTTAGAAGAGAACCTTGAATTTGCAGGTCACAATTTGACAAACCCAAATGCAACTAAATTCATCGGAAACAATCCCTTGCCAACAGGGATTCAAATGAACAGTATTCCTTTGTAAGTTTGGAAAAAGTAAAATTCACTAAACAAACTGAAAATATTTTTTTTAAAAAAAGAATGTCTTATTTTTCTACTTTTGTATTATTTAACTGTAACTAATCTTGGTGGATTATGCTGCAATGTATGGCTGTGAGAATTGGGCTATTAGGAAGGCTGAAGACCAAAGAATCGATGCCTTTGAGTTGTGGTGCTGGAGAAGAGTCAATTTAGGACCACAATTGGGACCAGAATAAATGTGGTCATAAGCAAGGCAGTTGTTGAGGGAGTTGGGCTCAATTTTATGACAATTTTTGCCAATTCGCTGTCAAGCAAATGTGGGTATTAAGTGAATCATTCAGTGAATCTGGCTTTTCCTGATGAATTTCTTGACAGAAGCCACCTGGAAAGGCCAGAAATGGTGGTCACATGACCCCAGGATGCTGCTGATGTCATAAATACATGCCAGTTGCCACGTGCCTGAATTTTGATCCTGAAAATGTGGGGGGGTTGTGATGGCTGTAATTACGAGAATCAGTCGTAAGTGACTTTTTTCAGTGCTCTTGTAACTATGAATGTTCACTAAATGAATAGTTATAAGTTAAGGACAACCTGTATTATGGTTGATGATCAGTACAAAAACATATAGTCGGCACAACAATCTGCAGTCAGTTCCATACGATACACAATACACAGGCAAACAAATTCCATACAATACCTAATACACAGATAGACATACTGTTGTGTCCCGGGCAGCCGGCACAACGAAAAGAGAGAACTGCCATTGGCCAGTGGTCTGAAGAAATGGTGAGTCAATCAGCAGGGGTTCGCTAGCGCTCCAGACAGTGATAAGTCGATCGTGATCAAACCCCTTGTCTGATATATAGAGACACCGAGTGTGTGCCAGTTGTCTCGGTTCCAGTTCTTTTTATTATTATTTATTGAAAAGTTTTATACACACGTACAAAGTATAGGAAATAAAGCAAATAACTATCTTGAACAATTCTCCCCTTTTTTCCCTTCCCCCTCCCCTCCCCTTCCCCACACTCCCTCCCCGCCCCTCCTTGACTTCCCAGAGAAAAAAAAACAGAACATAA
>JANHFO010006988.1:587607-598451 GCA_032468095.1 Pareas carinatus
ACATTTCTATTTTGATATGCACCGTAATTATAGGTTTATTAAGCAACTCGGGTTGGCAATTTGCTTTTCTTAGGTGAAGAAAGGTATGTCCTTGGCATACGTATTGTGAACTTAACCCATTTTATTATTTATAAGAAATGTATCATATATTTGTAGTGTTTATATCAAAGGGGAAAGGGAAAGGTTGTTTATGGGGTATGAGATGTGAAGGACATCCTCTCCCTCACTTTGAATTAATATGTTGCTGTTTTTTTCCTCCAGCACATTTTAAATGGCTTTAGAGTAGGACTGGGGGGAGAAACATAGTAAGAAGCTGTCTTCTGCTGAGACAGAATATGTAATCTTTCTTTATTGAATTGTCACTGTGGTCAACAACAGCCTTCTTGGGGTTCAGCCAGGATTCTCTCCCAGCCCCAACTGGAGATGCCAAGAGCTGAAAGTAAACCTTCAGCTTGTTCTTATAAAGTCTGAGAACAGTCTCGTGCACATTGTTTTATTGGATCTAATTTAGAATGTAGAAGCAGTCAGTTGTTCAGAAATAATAGATGCTTATGGACTAATTCTGATTCTTCAGCAAGATGGTAGCTGAATCTGGTGGTTAGTCCATGAACTACAAGTGGCAGCTTTCTCAATGAAGAATTGTCCTAGAGTCCATGTATCTAGCCTGGCCAGTGAATACTTCTGGCTCCAAATTTTTAGATGTATAGATTTGATTCACATACCATTCTAAACCACTGTTTAATGATATGCAAACCACAATATTTGGTTTTGTCTTAGGTTCATTGTATGAATCAACCAAATTCCATCCTGGTTTACTTTGATAGGAAAGCTATGTCTGAATATGTCTATTTAACCACAATTATTCCTTGATCTTGCATTTTATTAGGTCCTCAGTTCTGACTTGTTCTTTGCTCCAGCTTTCTGGCTTGTCCCAAGTTTCTGAATTTCCATTCCTAACACTGTTCAATTATTGACTTAACATGATAAGCAATCATTTCCCACATGTTCTGGTTTAAGCAGGTCTTAATCATATCCTCTGACCTAGACAATTTCACAAAAACTTTCCTGTATTTCTGATATTAAAACTTTGGTGGAATTATTTTCCTTATTAACTGGGCCACGTTTTCTAATGCATGATAATTCAGGACCAAGAACTTCATACCTATCTTGTACCAGTGAAATGTTTTTTTATTAAAAAAAGGATTTCTTTTCAGTAGTAAATTAATGGATAAATTTGTATTAAATCCAGAATGACGCTTGAGCTATTACCTATTCAAGGTGCTGACAATAGACAAAAAATAATTTAGGCATCAAAATAATTCAGAGCTGCATGTGGCTATTTTTACTGATAATTCCTTCAAAGCTTTTTCCTCTAATTGCACCAATGGCAGCATACCACCCAGAAAGCTTCCTTGCACATAGGCTATACCGAGACTGCAGATGATTAATTTTTTAAAAAGAAGTTTTAGCATAGTCTTCAAGCCTTATTGCATATAATCAACAACTATCACATGAACAGAGTTTCAAATTTCATCCAGATTAAAATAATCGGAACTGCAAACTGGAAGAAGGGGAAGGAATACACGGCATGCTATTTCAGATTTCCATACACATAGTCGCCCCTTATTGTATCACTGTCTTGCTGATGAAAATTAGCAGCTTAGAGAAAGAAACAACAATTGAAATGATTTTGCAGTGGCCATAAGGAACTGTCCCACTGACTTTAAATGGATTTCTCATATGGGTTTGAACTTTTAGACCCCCTCCCCACTTATCTATAAATATAGAACTCCACATGCACATGCATTTAACGATTTTCATTTGATTGGATTCATGTGTTGTATTTGGATTGCACACAAAGCCTATGGAAAGAGAGATGATGGAATGAGGTATAAGAAAAATAATCCCACCCATCTATCTCTCCTATTCCCTTCCTGGTAGTGAAAACAGGCAAGGCTGCAACAACATTTTTTATATGATATTGCACACAGAGAACTATTCTTTCAACCTGCTCTTTTAAATGTCACTCTAAATGCACCAGCATATGTTCTACTTTATTATTATTTTTCTAAAAACGCCACAGTGAAATGTTGAATACTCTGCCTTAAAAAGTAATCCTATATTAGATTTCTCTATGATCCCAAAAGATTTCTATCACGCCTACCCTTTAAAAATATTGAAAAAGTTTGAGTTGTTAAGTATACAACACTGCTAAATCAAGCTTTCAGTGAATGCTGTTTGTACAGTTTTTCCAAAAATAGTCAACCCATAAAGACCTCCAATATACTGCTTACTTAAGGGTCAGTGAGGAACAGCTCACTGTTTTGCTACAGCTGCTAATTCAAGGGTACTTCTAGTCTGAAAGCTTTTTAATGCCACTCAGTCATTGCTATTGTGTTGTGTAAACTACATGTAGAACTGCAAACAACTTTCAACATTTTATGGGTGGAATGTTTTTTAAATAAGTGAAGAATATGTGTTGAAGTATCTTTAATGCTCTTGAATGATATTTTTATTAACAAAAAACAAAAAAATTCAGTGCCACTTAAAAATGAGTTGTAAAAAACTTCACACAGTTAAAGTGGGACTGACCAGAACGGTGGTTGATAAGCGAAGGAATTCAAGGCCCTGAAATGTTGTTTGCATTCAAAACCACAGAAGATATTTAAATGAACACTGTGCTGTTCCATTTCTTCCAGTATCAGTGAAATTTTGTGAACTTTGAAAACATGTGACAGCAGCAAGTAAATGATATGATATTATATAAAGGCAGCATAGATTATTTTTCCTGCTACTTTTCTAAAACTTTGCTTTGACACTCAGTTTAATTCTCAGTGTTTCTCTTTTATAAGTCAGTTGCAAGTCCTTTGGTACAGAAACTGACATTGAATAAATCAAAAGAAATAACATTTCTCTGCTCTGCATACTAGATATATGAGCAGATAATATGTTCATCACATTTGAAGAGTGGCTATACCACAAAAGCACCTCTTTTGCACATAAATTATTATTATAAATTATTCCAGATGCATCTGTAATTAAAACTAAGACAGTAACTGATACTTACTTCATACATCATAATAAACTATGTTTTTAAAAGCGCAGCAATTGGATTCAACAGGCCACTAAAATCAGAACCAAACAACCACATCATGTATTGATACAGGGGTCCCTAACAATTTTGGTTCTCCAGATCACCACTGGCGACGTTGGCAATTTTGATTGGGGCGGGGCATGGTTTCACATGCACAGACTAAATCCAACGCATGCGCAAATGTAGTTTTGGGTGCTCACATGATGCTTCAGCAGCCCAGTTTCTAACAAGGTAGCAGGCCCGCGGCCCCGAAGTTGGGAACCTTTATATTAACACAATGTGGGAACCAGTTTATATACTGGTTACATGATTAGATTACATGAATAAAGTCCAATCTAATGAAAGAAAACCATGTATATAAATCTTAGGATGAAACCAAAGGCTCGTAGAAAGAAGAATGGTGCTGTGCAGATATGGGAGACTGCAGTTAATGGGAATGGGCAAATTATTAAAATTGTTTAATCAAGGTAGGAATGTATTTAGGAAAAGAGAGTAACATAATCAAATGCACGTATTACTTTTAAGCGTATGATGCATAATCTGTAGCCTTGTTGGGGGGGGTCATGGGGGCCCACATAACCACGGAACTGATTGGCCCCAGGAGAACTCACACACACACACCTGCATTAACAAACGGTTAACCTTCCCATTTTATGGAACTCTCTAGCTTTTGACATTTTATAATGTTTTATCATTAAAAGATTAATCTTAAATTATTCCATTTTTAAAGCTAAATTTTATTGATTAAATTATACACCACCCAGAGCTAGATGAGCAGTTGAGAAGAATGAAATGTACATAAATAAATGATTGATTGGTACCAAAATATGGTTCCTGGAAATTATTGGTGGGGGGTCAAATAGGCCTGACACATCTGAAGGCTACCAAGTCGGCAAGCTGGGTTACCTTTTAAAAAATGGAACAATAGCAAAAACAGCATCCTGTTTGGTGGGTGGACATCCTAGTATTTCAAGGCTACTTGGGCTTCTTTTTGCTGTTATTGTAACAGGCTTTGCCAGAACTCCATCGGTGAGCATATGTCATCTCTTGCTGCTGCTGATTAGCTGAATCAGTATTCCATTTCATTAATGCATAATGAAAGCAGTTAATAGGATTGGGCTTCTCAGCTCTGAATAGAAACGTGAGGCTAATAAGATAAGAGGTCATATCTCCTGCTTGAGAGGAAGAAACTGTGGATAGTACTTTATCTTGGCAAACCCTGGCAAACAGAGTGCTTTTAAATGTTTTTCTCACCCAGTTGCCATTGTTATCTGTCCATTTTATTACCTGTGTTTGGTTGTGACGTTTTAACTCTGTAGCTAATCTGAGACTCATTTTGTCCACATTAAAGGGGGGGGCTAACCTTTTGCAAAGTGGCAAAGTTTACAGTGATCTAGCCTACTGCTTTTACCAGCTATGAGGACAAGGTTGTTTCAAAGGCAACATTCTCCTTTGTACACTTAAAAAACAGTTTGCTTATTTAGTTAGTTATTTTATTAAATTTATTAAATTTATATATTGCCCAGCTCACTATCTAATGACTCTAAGATCTTACAATGCCATAAAAAAGTATAAAACAATGGAAAGGTTAAAAACATGAAAAAATTGGGCACTGGAAAGTTTATGCTGGATTATACATGTGGTTGGAGAGTGGGAAGGCCATAAATGGCCTTTTGGTGATTGCCAATTCTGGTCTTATTTCTCCAGGGCAATTTCACCAGTCAATTCCTTCCCTTCCTATAAGTATGGTTAACTGACATTGGTAGAACTGCCCCTCTGTAGATCAGCATGGTTTTGCATAATTCTAAGCTATCTAAGCAATCTCACTGTTTTCTGAAAAAGGAACATGATTATGTAGCTGGTCCCAGTACAAACTGAGAAACAACACAGCTGTTCCCTGGATTTTCAGTTTGTTTTGCTATAAAAATATCACCATTGTTTTGTTGGATTATATCTAAATCCACATATAGTACCCCAGGATTCTGCTTCTAGACATTCTTGAAATTTAATATGAAGACTGTGATGGAAGGAAATTCCATTGATACTGGCATGCTGTATTCCACAATAAGGACTCATGGAGTCAATGCATATTAACATTTATATATAATATTGGGTTATTCAAGTTACATATAGAGTGACAAAAGCTAAAAAAAAAAGATTCTCCTTGAAACTCATTTCAAGTCAGAATTCAAGGGTCAATCTTGTGACCTCTGACAAGTTAAACCTGAATTCAAAAGAATAAGGAAGCAATATAGGTAGATGTTGTGTAAGCTTACAAGGACCTATGTTCACATTTGTTTATTTATTTGTATACAAAATCAAAATGGGGATCTGCGGAAAATGAAACTCCTTATGGTCTAAATCCCTGCAGTGCCAGATATCAATGAGAAGCCAGCCAGCAGATCAGCTACTGTGAGTTTTTTTCCTGTTTTCTTAAGCAATGAGTGGTCACTGAGGAAGTAAAAATGACTTCTAAGGATAGATTGGTATGGAGAGGTATGGTGGCTTCTGTTGGTATAAATAAGATTCAACTGCTTCTTTTTTTCATTTTCTTTATCTTGGGTCTTTGATTTTGCAGGCCTGTTGTTTTTATAACACAACTCCAAAAGAAATAGGAAGATTCGTATGTATGTAAGTACAGACAAAAATATTAGCAACTGCTTACAAAACTCTATTAATAAAAGAGGAAAGAAGAACTTTTACAATTGAGACACACACATTCACATATGAATGACTATTCCTTACAACACACTACGAACTGTCATATATGCCACTAAATGAACACGCAGTTCATAATCACTAGTGATGTCATTCATCATTAAATGAACATGCAGCTTATCCAGGGAGGATTTTGCTGAATACTGTATGGTATGAGAATCTAATCCATTTTGATTGACTGACTAATTTTGTGTCTTTGGATTCAGCGTTGACTCCTGGCGATTGCCTGGACAAGTTGCTGCAGTTTTCTTAGTAATGTTCTTTGGAGATAGTTTGTCCTTGCGTCCTTCTTAGGACTTAGGACAAGGTCACCCAGCTGGATTTTGCCTAAAGCAGAACTAGAACTCATGGTCTCTCAGGTTCCAGCCCAATGTTTTAATCACTACACGCAACGGGCTGTTTGATATATAATTCTAGCATATTTGTTCACTTAAGCTGTTATTCATCCTCTGACTTTCCTGGGTTTGAAGCAGTGTCATGTTTTTGGCCCATTCCAGGAAAAGTATACAAACATTACCTTTGCTGATATTAGGATATTTTAAGCATGAATGATGGGAAATATCTTATATTTAAGTAGACTATTTGCTCTATTAGGCTAATTGACGTGATAGCAGTGTTTCAATATTTGAGGGGCTGCCACAAAGAAGAGGAAGTCAATCTTTTTCCAAAGCACCACAAGGCAAGAGAAGAAACAGTGGATGAAAACTGAAAAAGGAGAAAAGCAACCTAAAACTAAAGAGAAATTTCCTGACAGCAAGAACAATTAACCAGTGGAACAGCTTGCCTTCAGAGGTTGTGGGTGCTCCAATGCTGGAGGCTTCGAAGAAGAAACTGGACAGCGATTTGTCTGAAATGGTATAGGGCAGTAGTGACGAACTTATGGCATGGGTGTCACAGGTGGCACTCAGAGCCTCTCTGTGGGCACGCGCGCCATCTCCCCAGCACAGATTTCTTTACTAGAAAGCCAGAGGGATGCAGGACTCTGCTCACCCTCTCCATGCATGCCCGAGGACATTTCTGACATCACCCACCCCTCTGCCTAGCAACCCAATGGGAGCGCTTCCTTCCTCTCCTGTCTGGGGTAAGGCGGGTGGCTCAAATGCGGTGTGGAGTCTGTGAAGAAGGTGAGAGAGGAGAGGAGCCAGGTTGGAGGAGAGCATCGCTCACAGCGGGCCACAAAGCTGGGAGAGGCTGCCAGAAGGGCAGTGGCAGGGTGGGAGGACCATGGGGGATTGTCAATGGCAATGGGGGTGCTGATGGCCACGGGGATCACTGATGGCCGTAGGGGGTCATGGGGGTTGCTGATGGTCATTGAGGTGGGAGTGGCGTGTTGCCGTGTTGGCACTTTGCGATAAATAAGTGGCTTTCAGTTTGCAGTTTGGACACTCGGTCTCTAAAAGGATCGCCATCACTGACCTAGATGGTAGATGATTAATTTTAAATGGTATAGGGTTTGAACATGTGGTTAGACTAGAAGTCCTCCATGGTCTCTTCCAACACTGCTATTCTGTATCCTGTATTCCTTGAACTCAATATTGTTTTCTTTGATGATAAATGCAAATTTTAGTGTTTCCTATCACCTACTCCCAGACCTCTTAAACTGCAAATAAAATGAACTATATCTAGTAATTAATGTATACAAAATATACATTTTGTCAAATTCTTTTGTAAATCTATTGGGATTGTAAATGAACCAGGCTGTGTTCCTTTGGGAATTTGCCATGGTTGGGAGTTGGGAGGAGGCTTGATCTCCTTGGAACTACAGAGAGTAATGTCTGTGTAGAAACCCTTATCAAATGTGGCTGCCCAAGTGACACACAGAGAAGCCACCAAGATAATCCCCATAGTGATGGAGGAGGAACCTTAACTGCAATCGGCTGAACTATGCATGAACACCCAAGATGCCTCAGTTTCAGCATTCCTCATCATAGAGGAAATACTAGTTTTTTCTGTAGCATTTCTGTTTCTATTAAAAAATAACTTATTCTATGGACTGGATTGGTTATTTGATGAATTTGGAAGGGACTCCTGAGAACTCAACACATTTCACCACTGAGTTCATACCAGATATTTTGATACAGTTATGGGAACACATCCATTTTTTTAGGTTTCACTGAACAATGAAATTTGCCTGTATTTGGATCCTCCATACTTAAAAACAGGCCTGGTTTTCAAATACACACCCAGAACTAAAGATTAACTAAAGAAGGGAAAGAAAAAGAAAACCTGAACTGGAATAATTTCCTAGAACTTGAAAGATTTCAGAATAGATGGACTACGGCATATTGTTCTGACTTGATTAAAGCTGAAAAGTTGATTTGACACTCTGTTGTCAGGGAGACCAGTTCATACTGAAAGAAAACAAATTGTGATCCTATCGGTCAAATGATTCAAGAGACCTTAGGGGAAAAAAAATAAAGGTTCAACTTTCAAAGCTCTGCATTCATCAAAATGAAGGAGGAAGTAAATAAAGCTCTTCATATTCATTTGAAAGCAGTTTTCAATCTGGAATGCATAAAATGTAGTCCCTTCTCTAACACTGTCATGTCAAACCCTTGAAGTCAGTTATACATATAATGCTTCCACATAGCATTCATTACTAGCATTCAGAAGAACCAAGAGAATGGCAAAAATTAGCACTAGCAAGACTTCTTGAGTGCTTGAGACATTTTTCAGTCATAGTAATACTGATTGCACATAGGATTGTGTGTATCCACAACACCCGTCAACAATTTGTGTGTCAAGAATAAAAACACAAAACACATTTTCTTTGTATTTCAATAGATGGCATAATCTCTTCTGTTGCTCAAGTA
The DNA here is from genome assembly GCA_032468095.1 of Pareas carinatus. Classification (NCBI taxonomy): domain Eukaryota; kingdom Metazoa; phylum Chordata; class Lepidosauria; order Squamata; family Pareidae; genus Pareas; species Pareas carinatus. Next base: position 596,233 of record JANHFO010006988.1, read on the forward strand.
TCATAGTTTCAAACGGTTCTGATATCAGCATTCCCACAGAGAGTTTTCTATATTTTGGCAATTTCTTTTATTTACCCACGGTGGACATGAAACGGATTTTCTCTCCACTGCCACTAGCTGCAGCGATATAAGAGGGGAAATAAAGAAATGCAATATATAATGCATACGGTCCATAAATACCATGGATGTGGCCTCTAAAATCATTCTAAAAGTTACTATTAGATGGTATATTTAGCAGTGACAGAAGAGGGAAATGACTAACACTCAGGAACTAAATTCATTATTAATTAGTCATCTAATGAAATATTATTTTAATTCAATCTCAGTGGAATTACATTCAGGTTTTGTCTGTTCTACCCATTTCTCCAACTACTTGCTGCTTTCCTTTGGAGTCCATTCTCCAAAATAGCAAAGGTCAAACAAAATTTGTGCACTCTTGTCTTTAGGAGTCACTGAAGTCTTATTCTCATTTTCACCGTCAGCGAGGGAAAAGTCAGGGAGGCATCTTGGAAGCTGGATTGAAACAAGTCAAAGTATGATTCCAGCAGCTGTGGGGCAAGTCTCCAGAGATGCACATCAACTCTTCTCGTGTCCTTCCCAGAGATTCCCTAGATGGGCACAGTATATGCAATATGCTCTTCAACAATGTTGAAGAACGTTGACAACCTCACTTAGCTACAGCTGCCAAACTGTCTATCAGTTAACAAGCAACTATGTTTGAAGCAACACCTGGATTGGATTTCACCAAAGAAAAATTTATCTCTTCATGGCTGTGTAACAGAAGCAAAGATTTCTTTGAATGAAGCTCAGCTTCTAAAGACTTCATGGACATGTCCATGCTGACTTCTTGGCAACTGTAAGCAAGCTGGTGGGAAAAGCTGGTTACTAATCTGTATCCAGCTGAGGTGGATGAATTTAGCTATTCTTCTATTTTCAGTACTTAGTTTGCTGTTATTTTTACTTGTCTAAAGTTCCTGGATCCATTAACAGACACTCTAGAGTAGGGTCTAATGTCACAACAACCAATTTGTTCCCCAGTATGAGCTGTATTTCCTGAAAGCTTCTGTCAAAAATTCACCTCAGAAACCTGGAATAATGTCACAAGTGCTGTTTGTTTTTAACAAATAAAATCCTTATGGCACTCTCCATATTATTCACCTCCACAATTTTCTATATCAATTTGCTGTATAGTATTGGAGCTCAAATGTGCTCAAATGTTGGTTCCTTTTAAAATAACAAAGAGGCATGCAATCTCTAATGGATAAATCAGCTTAAAAATTAGTTTTAAGTGTTCAAAATCAGCTTTTAAAAGCAACCAGGTTAACTTTCTTTTTCTGTTTTTTATTTTTTAAATGTTATTTGTTTTAATTAAAGTATAAATATATACAAACTGAATATAGCAAGCAATACCCTATTGCACATAAGAAAGAATATGTTTTAGTTAGGGAACATATTTAAATATCAGAGGGTATGTTATGAGTGATGTGGTGATCATGAGGGAACTTTTCCATTCACAAAATGATTGTGAAACCACAAAAAGGTGGTTACTTTAGCTGAAATGAAGAAATCTATGTGTTCATATACTATTCAGCTACATACAGTCACTAGAAACAAAGTTTAAATCAGTGGTTCCCAAACTTTTTCAGTCCACCACCCCCTTGGTGCTACAAACTCATCCTCAGTGCCCCCCCGCCCCCACAATTCTCCCCATTTATCTGTGCAAACCACCCTCAGTCCTGGGCCAGCCGGGCGGCCTCCCCCATCGATTAGCAGCCTCGGCGCGAGCAGTGCTTCCCCAGCCTGCCCCCTGCTGCCTGGGAGGCTCTTCCACTCGAGGTTCGCCGGCAGAGTTGGCCCGGCGAGCACAGCCTGGGCACAATGTGCTAGAGCGGCAGAAGGCAAGGCCCACGAGGAGCCCATGGGAGCCACCGCCGCCAACCTCGGTCCACCTCCTGCTCTTCCTCAGAGTGACTGAGCCGGGTTCTCCCACAGAGCGGACCGAGCTCTGGGCACATAGGCCCGGAGGTTCTCCCCCGGGGATGAAGCGGGAGAAGAAAGGGGGGAAGCAGGCTCTGCCAACTGCACAGAGGCTCCCTTCATTTGGGGTGGCTAGATCAGAGGGCCCTCCCTCTCAAGGGGAAGGGAGCCCGCAAACTTCTGGATCCCAATTGTTTGCTTGCTGTTGGTTTTGTTTCTGGGCAAAAAACACTGGCCTCTTA
>JANHFO010006988.1:655225-665391 GCA_032468095.1 Pareas carinatus
ATTCATAATTTTAAATCCAGCAGACCACTAATATGATTTTTTTAAAAAAAGATACATACATTTTTAAAACAATGATCAGAGAACTTCCATTTTATTAATATAAAAGGCAACTCTTTAATAGAACAAAATTAAGAAAACGTATTTAATTATAACAAAATCTGCTGGGCAGAGGGGAGGATAAAGTGGAGAGTGGGAGGGGAAGAGAGCCCTACGTCCCTCTGGCTTGCTACTAAAGAATGTGTTTTTTTTTACTTTGCTGGGGCAACAGAGCATGTGCCGACTGAGCAGGCTCTGAGTGCCGCTTCTGGCACCTGTGCCATAGGTTCGCCATCACTGTCCTAGACACATTCATGCATGCACATTCTCAGTCTTACACCTACATTGTGTTCCTGTAACGGAGTAATATATTAGATTCCCAAAGTGATGAAGATTAGCTCTCTTTGAAAAAAGTAACTTTTGGAAAATCTAGAAATGCAAGGGAATATTTTTCAAAGAAACATCCAAGTTATCCTCCTACCATTAAAGCACAGTTAGCATGCTGTAAATGAACATCAGTGAATCTATAAGCACTTTATTTGATATCTGCCAGGTGGTTCCCTACCCTGACTTTAATTTTTAATTGAAAATGGAAAGTTATCATGCTACAAAGGAAAGCATAATCTGCATCATCTTTTTTTCAAGGTCCTCCAAAGGCCTAATTTGCATTTTTAGAAAAACAAAATGAGGATGGAGGGAAATGGTTCAGTATTATATGTGGGAAAGTTTTCCAAAAAAAATCTACAAAAAAATCAAAGGTATGTTAGAGTGATATACAGAATCTTACACAGCTGGAACTGGTCTACAGTAAATGGATGTTGTATGACAGGCTATATTCAGTTCTGCAACCATTTTGTGAATAAGTGCCCCAACGATAGCTGTTTTGGGGGAAGATCTATGACATGCTCTCAAAATTCCAAATTTGCTCAGAGGAACAAAAATACATCAAAGCATTAAATGATAATACCGTGTTTTCCCGAAAATAAGACACTGTCTTATATTAATTTTTGCTCCCAAAGATGCGGTAGGTCTTTTTTTCAGGGGTGTCTTATTTTTCCATTGAGGCCACCCAGAACAGGAAGTCTGAGACATCGCACTTCCTGTCTGCTCCGGCTGCACTGGAGGGGAGGCCTTATTATCGGGGAGGTCTTATTTTCGAGGAATGCCTTCTATTTCAGTGAGAGGCACTATAAGTAGGTCTTATTTTTAGAGGGAAACAGGGTAACAATAGTAATAGTAATGACCATTAACAGCAGTACTATATACTGCTATTCATTCCCAAAGCACTTTATAGAACCCTGAATCTATCCTAAAAGGTTTACAAGATAAAAACTGATTCACGGGAATTAAGAGGGTAGTTCCATAAGAATCATGAATCTGTGGGTTTTGAGATGTGACTTATAGGAACATCATAAAGTAGAAAATCTTTGGACAGCAGAAGATGGTAGAGCTGGAAAGGTAAGGCTTACAGACAAAGATGTATCAGAAGAATAAAAATATTTCCAGCTGACAGCCATTACTCCTTTCATCCTCATTATTTTGAAACAAAATAATCAGATAAATACAAATTGATTCATATGGAGACTTGAAGCAAGGAAAAGGAAAAAGAACAGCTATCCAGTTTAAAGGTATTTAGAGCAGTCATTTAATTATAGTGTTTTCAATATATTTTGTTTTACTTTTGTTTGTAAGCCCTTTTTTAAAAAAAATAAGTCAATCAATTTTTTTGTTTCCATCTATTAATTGATCTCAATAATATAACATAAAAAGCTCTTGATTACTCTAATAGCTTCTGTCAAGGAGAATCACAAATCACATATTGTTATGGAAATAATGTTGAATGATGTGTTTAAATCAGAGGTACAAAGAATGGTTTACTCCACCATCTACACAGAAACTCTTTCACAGAAGATGGATCTAATTAAAATTTAACTGCCATAGTTTCAAACATGCAACCAGTTGATATTGATGATGAATTACTGCAAATATGAAATTAGCTTTTTCTAATTTCACAAATTTGTGTTTTGTCACAAAGATATTCATAATCACATATGTTCAACTTTCTTGGATTATTTTAAAGAGTGATATTTATCAGGGCTAACCTTTTGGAGATCTGAGTTCACTTCCTGAGATGGACAGTCTTGCCTTAAGTTGATAGTATCACAAACATCTGTGGATTTTTGCTCTTCGAAAATCATTTTAGTTTGGAAACAAAATAGTCATGATCTCGTTGTTCCTTTAAGCTGCATTTCAGAAAGATTAACTCATGTCCACTTACCATGCAAGGAGAACCAACATTACCACCAGAAAAGTCAGTGTGGCCGTTGTAACATTAGTCTCGACAAAGTCAAGCCTCAAGACATCTGTAAGTCCCATTGTCTTCTACTGGAGAAGCACGCTGGTCAAACATGCAGAAAAGAAGGATGTTTCATTAGTTAGGAGTTGACAGACTTCCAACCGTTAATATCATTGACAAGCTACACAGTAAAAGAGGAAGCAAGGAAGTTAAGTTACGTCAGTCACCCCAAACCCAAACACCAACTTTTCCTGTTCTTGCTGTTTTACAGAGACAGAATTAAGGGTTTCCTGCATTAGTAGGTAAAGACAATACTCTTCCAATCCTCTCTTCAACATTAACAACTACAGCAGCAATAAATATTTACATAGCTGCCTCCTCATATTGCAGAGCTGGCGTGTAGGGTAGGGATAAATAAAGGATACGAATGAAATAACCTGGTATAGATTTCAAAGCCCAGAGGGCAGTGGGTAAAAAAAATCAATGAGTTCTTCATCTCTGTTTAATAGAAAATATCTTACACCCCATGAAGACTCTGGGCTTGCATTCTTGATTAACAGGAATTCTGCTGGACAGACAGCTTTAGAAATATGCTATCCATCGACTTAAGCAAATTCTGAATGGGCCAAATTGCTCTTTTTGCAGATTGGTCAATATCTATTTTCCCACCTGCACCTAAGTGGGGCAGAAATATCCTTGGCCATAACTGGTTTCCACTGTGTCCTTGTGGCATTCCCTCCATCTCTTTCCTTGACTATAAAGACCAGCATCAGTCTTTTTTAAAAAATCTCTATGGCTTTTAAAACAGTGCTTTATATTTCCCTCAAACAGCACTCATTAACAAGTTTTGTAAAATCTGTGCCACTTTGCCACTTTTTATCCTGGAGATAAAGTCAGATGATCAGTAGTGGGAAGGAACAAAGTGACCCATATTGACTTTTTCAAACTGAGCAGAGGGGTTTTTTGTTTGCTTGTTTGTTTTTTTTCCAGACTATGGTCTGTCTCAGCTGCTGCCATTCTGCTGTTGTCTCCTCGGAGAGTTAGACACAACAATGATGCACTGGTAGTCTTTTGAGCCTATGCAACAGTGCTACACTGATCATCAAGTAACTCTACAGTTTAGTGCAAGGTTGAAGCAGTATCAGTATTAGTGAAATGAAGGCACCAACCCAATTCGCCTTCTAATTGTTTCCCAAATAGAGTCTGGAGGAAACTGGAAGTCAGCATTTGTTGTTTATTAAAAGAAAGGAAAAATATCCTACTCTAAAATGTTGCTTTTCACTTAGCTTGCTCTGTGACTTTGGTCTTTTTTAAATTCAGTTCAATTTACATCAAAATAGGCAGTGGGGGAGGACAAGGAGGAGTTTGAAGAGGATACCAGAGTCCTGCACCCAGACATGCACTATGCTGTTGCACTGCCTTGGTTGGCAAATGTCTTTCCTGTCAGCTAGTGACATGCAGAGGAGAAGAGGGAGGATGTGAACTAATCGCTTTGCTTATCACATGTTTACATGAACAGACAGGACAGTGCCATTCAGCAGTGAGGGAAAACAAAGCAATTGAGGGAGAATAGGGATCAGAGCTGGGGCAGCAAATGCCATCGTTTTCTGCTGACTCAAGGACAGATAGTACTTTAATACAGTAGTGGGGAAATAGCCTACATTAAAAATCACCTCTAGAAATTAAAAAAAGGCTTTTGTGTAGGTAACATACATGGCATCCAAATAGGAGGTCAGAAATGCAAAAACATGCCTTCCCTTGAGTAGATCATTTGTTCATTCCAGTTCAGCACTCTGTTCTTTGCGTGAAAATAACCACCCACCATTTGAGTCTTTCTCAAAAAGCCTAAAAAGGTTAAAAACTAACAGCACTGGAAATTAAGTTTGGGAATATGCAATTGGCATCAAATAGTAAAAACACCTTTTCTGATGTGGCACTCAATTTATAGAAACCTAAGGGAATTCGCCTACAGAAAAAGCATTATACTGCTATCAAGATATGTGTTGAAACCTAATTATTCATGACACCTTTTGATATCTCTCAGCTAATGGTTTGTGTTTTATAACTTTTTAATAATATTTGATGTGCTTTACTGCATATTCCCTGAAGATTCGTAACACAATACTGTAGATCATGCACAAAAAGGATGATATGTATAACTCGTGGCAGACATCTGTTGAAGACTATGAGAACAGATCATTGGATTACATAAACCAGGGTGGACTTAATCCAACATTTGGGCTAGAAGATTTATCTAGAGTTTTAATAATGTATCATGAGCACTTTCACAAAATGACTACCATAGTGGACATAATGTATTCATTGATGCAAAACTAAGTGTCTATTGATGCCACGATCCTTTTACCCAGCCAAAATATTCTTCTCCATCTTCGATAAAGTGTTTTATTCCCTGGCAAGGAGACCCCCTTGTGAATAAAGTAAAACAGCTCCACACCATTTTAAACATGTCTCTCTGACTACTTCTGGTCAAGATATGAATGGAAAGGAAATTTAGATCAGTGTTTCTCAACCTCAGCGATTTTAAGATGTGAGGACTCTAATTCCCAGAATTCCCTAGCTGAGCTGGGAGTTGAAGCCCACACTGCTTTAGATTCAGCATGGGCACCCTCAATCTATCTGTAGGCAGCATCTCAAAGTCAGCAATAGAGGCTCATAAAAATGTTTGAGTAAGAGGAAATGGCAAGACAGCTATAATATAGTTCTACATGGTTACAACCTTCATAATGACTTGATCTTAAATACATAATTCTTTTTATAAGCTGCTAACAAGTATAGAGGTGTTTGTATGGATTATCTACCTAAGACACTTCACTATGGAATACTCCAATAGACCTTATATGGGGCTGCCCTTGAAGACCAGACGGCTACAGCTACAGCTGGTCGAAAATGCAGAGCACCAGTGGCTATGGAATACCTCAGTACAGCCATGTAACTCTCCTACCTGACTGTACTGTATTTATTACTAGTAGGCTTTCAGGAAGAATTCAAGGTGATATTCATCACCTTAATGCACCTTACATGGCATAGGGCTTGGATATCTGAGGGACAATTTTTCTCCAGTTGTCTCTGCCTCTCCCATAAGATCCAAAAGAGTTGACATACCTTCTCTGTCACTCTCTTGAACAGCCATTCCCTTGAGGTTTTTTGGATTATTCTCCCTTCATTCATATACTTAGACGCTAAACATTCAGAGTGTGTTTGCCAAATAATTGTTTGACAAGATTATGCAAATTTTAAAATCTTAAAAGTCAGGTTTTTGTGGCTTCTCCTGCAAGTCTTACAAACAAGTATTCTATATTTTTTATTTTTATAAAGGCAGACCTTCAAAGCAGTCGTTTAAGTGTTTTTATTGCTGTTTTTAATGCTTCTGATTTAATTTGCATGTTAGATTTTATTTTATATTTTACTGAAAGCATTGGTAGAACTGGGAGTAAAATAAATTTAATCGATAACATAATTAATCCTAAAAACAGACGTCTTTTATTTAAGATTTAAGGCTTCTCTAATTTCCTCTATTATATTCTGTACTCTTATCACACCAAAACATGTAAACATATGCTCACTATATCACCAACATAACAGAAGTCGCTCCTAAGAAGACTGGCCCATAGAATATCCAAAGTAGAATTTGCTCTCTATTCTAAAAACAGATATGCAATGCCTTGAATGTATATTCCACAGATGAAGTAAAAAATATCGATGAGTTCACTAGCAGCTTTGCAAAGCATTTCACACATCCAATGTGCTGTGTTTGTGTTTAAAGCATTAATAGCACCAACACTTCCAAATGCAAATCTAAATCAATAAAATGCATTGCCACATCACTGTGGCCCAGAAAGCAACTCCTCCAAAACATTGCAACCAAACCAACTCTTCCTTATCAAGTGATTGGACAGTTCTCCTCAAGTCAGTATCAACAGTTTCTTTATTGTACCCTTTGCCAGTGTAATTGGGCAGCACTATTTGATTCTAAATGAACAACCCATGTTATACAAAAAAGCAGTAGCTATGGCAAATAGAATACAGGAAATCTTGAACTTATGAGGTTGCTTTGTATTGGGCCGAAGCATTTGGCATGCTGATCCCACTACTGGTAGTTTTGACTGGCAGCAGCTCTCTAGGGTTTCAAGAAGGCAATTTCCCCAGGTTTTGCTAATTGAGATTATAAAGAAAACAGCCACTGTCAGAGGTTAGGATCAAGGCATCATGCAAGACATCCCACGGAAGATAAATTGTGGCAACAAGAACTACCAAGCTGCTGCAGCAAGAGAGAAGCAGGGCCAGGATATGAAAAGACCCAGAGAGTTTCTAGAAGAATGCTTCTCAACCGCAACAACTCCCAGAATTTCCCACCAGTATGTGTTGAAGTCCACGCACCTTAAAGTGACTGAGATTTAAAAACACTGTCATAGGAAGAAATCTTTGAAACTGCCTGCTTCCCAATTTACAAGTTCAGATGGGGGGGGGAGACCTCAACATTTTTTTTACATTTGGAGGAGCTAGCAGAAAAAAAGGTTTATACGGTAAAATGTTTCTCTTTAAGTACTTCCCTGTTGAACAGAGCTCTTATCACAGCTTTATTTCCTTTCCAATAGTTCTTCCTCTTCTACAGAATTTCTCTAGAAGCATCAACTGGATCTTCTGAATTACATAAAAAAGAAAAGGCAACATATCCAAAGATAAATTTAGCGTGAGTAGATGCATTACTAAGAAATAGATGTGGAATTTAAAAGAATTGGGAGTCTAGTCCTTCTTATCTCAAATTAATAGTACAATTTTGTTATTTTATATTTTAAAAAAATTATTTGAGAGCTACAGTTTCTTTATGGAAATGTGTACTGTTTCACAAACTTCAAAATCATAAGCAAGTCGCGAGTCCCCTGAGGCCCTTCCTGGTCCACAATCTCAATGGGTAACCTTTACACCGATGCTTTTTTCTGCTCCTTTCCTTCTCCTGCAAATATGGAAGTATCTGGAATTTCTGAATAGCTATTTTAAAAAGGAAACCGTGTAAAGTCAACACTTTAGTCCCATCAAACTGAGATTTAACTTCAGAAAATGGACAAGAGTCCTCCCAATGATAATCTAGTTCGCTAGATTCAGGAGAAAAATGGTAATGCTATGGTCCAAAACGCATTTTCCTGCCAATGAAGAACTACTGAATTATACTGGAGGAAATGAATTTGACAGTAGCATGTTTTTAAGGAAGAGAATATCCCATTAGTGCCAGCTGGCATTTTCTCTCAGTGCCAACAATGCTTTCAGACGAGGAATTTGTCACCCCCATGTTTCTGGTAATGGGAAAGGATAAAATTACCCTCACCCCTTTATTTGCAAACTCAGTACATCAGCCCCAATATGATACTACAAGTATTAAACTTTTAAGCCTCCCTTCTCCAACCAGAATCAACCCATCTGATTGGCATGTCCTAGTTTAAGCACCAAGTGTCCATAAGAGTCACAGTTAATGAGTCGCAGTTCATGACATCATCTCTCAGCACCACTACTCTCTTTCTGAACATGCACATGGCCCTGTGATGTCATCTCCTGGCACCGCTACCCTCTTTCTGAGCATGTGCATGGACCCATGACATCATCGTCTGGCGTTACTACCCCTTTCTGAGAAGGCTCAGCTCTGGGACAATGCTGGGGCGACTTGGCTCACGTGCCAACAGAGAGGGCTTTGCGTACCCACTGTGACACACATGCCATACGTTTGTCATCAGTGTCCTAGGAGAAACTGCTGTTGGTCCCCGACTTTGTAAAAAGAGGCACATGGACACTGTTTTCCAATGAGTGCAACTGGATTACAGTACAGCCTTTCTCTGGAAGTAAGTCTTAGTCTGAAATTGTTAACCTTCTGTTACTAAACACATTAAATTTTCAGAACCCTTGTAGAGAATAAGATGATGTCATTGAGTACATAGTTATTAGTTATAAGATTTTATTTTGGTTTGTTTTTTACAAATGGGTTAATTTCAAATTAATTACCTTGGGAATTGTATTTATATTCTTATATGTCAGGGTTTCCCAACCTTGGCAATTTTTAGATGGATAAGGAATTCTGGAGTTGAAGTCCACCCGCCTTAAAATTGCCAAGGTTAGGAAACCCTGTTATATACTTTGCTATTAATTTGTCCGACTGCTATTCCATGCAAATCTAAGGATTCAACAAAGGAATTCCAGGATAACTTCAAAGAGGCTTATGATTGATTTCTTTTACTAGGCTTTTATGCAGCTCCAGTTGTCAACGTATGTGCTAATCTATTTTGGAGCAATACCTACACTGGTCAACCATCAAGTTTCTTTCCATGAGGTAAGAAAGCTAAAACACTCAGGGATGATGTAGGAGGGAGAGAGAATTTGACTAGTGTTATTGTGAGGCCTGCAGTAGATTAACTCAATTGCTGTAAGAATCTGCAGACGTATAAATTGGGTCCTATCAGATGCAGACATGATGTAAGGTATTATCAAATGTGTTTTCCACCTACCAGGGGATAGGCGTTCCTTACAAAGATGAAAACAGTTCTGAAGTCAACAGATGGGTTTTATGACAGGAACGCTGAAGGGTTTTTTCCCTTCCTCCTAGCAAACTTTAGAAACCTCTAAGTAAGGACAATACCAGCTGCTCAACTCACACCTGTTTGCTTTATACAAACCACTACATAATCCTTTATATCCGTCCCCAACCTGTGGGCCAAGGCCCATTACTGGGTCGTGGCCTATTCGCAACTGGGCATGAGTGGCAGGCCGGGCGTGCACGTATTTGTGCACGTACACACCGCCACACTCACAGCCGCTCTCGCACCATCACCAAACCATCTCCTCTTTTTCTTCGTCCCTCCCCCTGCCCCGCATCACGCACCCAGAAAGGTTGGGGAACGCTGCTCTAGAGTTTTTGTAGGACACCACACACAGTAGGCACCAGCAATGTAATATATATGAATGAAATCAAGGGTGTACTCAATTAATACTTTTGTAAAATCTTTTAATATTTTTTAATAATGCATAGTATTTGCTGACATTGACCAATTTCATTACTATAGGTGTTCTTGCCTGATCTCGTACAAGGTGTAATGGTATGGGAGAAAGACTTTGGGAGGCTGGGCGAAGAGATGCTGCCAAGGAAACGGTTAGACAAGTGATTACGTCGCTGGGTGGTAGGTAGGCCTAAGAGGCTCAGAAGAGACCCTCCCTAGTTTCTTGGAGTATAAGGGAGAAGCGAAGGGGGCAGGGATTTTCATACCTACACAATTCTCTCAATGTAGCGATAGCTCATCTGGTTGTGGTCCCTTTCTGTTTTACTCTGCAATGTTGACACAAGGTTAAGCAAAAATGCTAATTTTTTTACCAAATTTAGCAATTGCTTGGATTATTTGTATTTTATACCCACGTCCTAGACTGCAGACTGGATATCACCAGCCTGTATTACCCAGCAAAATTATATGCCATCAAGTCATTTTCAACTCTTAGCAGTCATCTAAATGGTAAATAAAAATAAAAATAAACCTGTAGGAAAAAAATAAGCTCACACTGAACTGTGTTCAGACATGGTGTTTAACCAGTGTTTTAACTAAGTTCTCAATTTACAACCATCCATTTAGTGACCGTTCAAAGTTACAACAGGACTGAAAAATGTGACTTAGGACCGTTTTTCAGACCTACAACTGTTGCAACATTCCCATGGTCACATGATCGAAATTTGGACGCTTTGTAACTGGCATATATTTATGATGGTTGCCGTGCCTGGGGTCATGTGATCATTTGTTGCAACCTTCTGACAAGCAAAGTCAATGGGAGAGGGGGAGGGGAA
>JANHFO010006988.1:677093-688793 GCA_032468095.1 Pareas carinatus
CGTGGGGAACGCAGGGGGCATGGGAGGTTTGCAGAGGTCTCCAGGGGTCACAGTGGGGGAAGGAGCAGTGGGGAGGACAGACTGCTGCAATGGCAATGCCACTGGTCCCCAATGTCAAAGGGTCTGACACCCCGCCTTAGACTAGTTGCATATTTCACATAACATGTTGCATCCATGCTTACATTTAGGGTGACTTGTTTCTTAATAATCATTTACCTGTGATGCTAGGGCTTCAACTCAGAGAATAGAATTTATATACCGAAGGTGAACTGAAACTGAGTATTAAGGAGAAGATTTAAGTCGGCCAATTACGGTAAGATGGATAGAAAAAAGAACTTTAAAAGATAAAGGTTTCTCCTGCCAGTCATCTTCATCTCTAGGGAGTGGGGTTCACCTCCATTTCTTAGGCGAAGAACCCACTCTTGTCCATGTTCATGTGACCAGCATAGCTATGTGGAAGGCACATGGTTACCTTCCCACCAAAATGGAACCTATTTACCTACTTGCATTTACACGATTTCAAACTGCTAGGTTGGCAGGAGCTGGGGCTAGAATGAGAGCTCACTCTGTCATGTAGTATTTAGGCCTCAGACTGCCAGCCTTCCAGTCAACAAGCCCAGTGTCATAATGCAGGGATCCCCAACCCCTGGACCACAGCTCATTACTGGGCCACGGGCTTGTTTGGAACCCGGTCGCGTGAGCGGCTGGCCAATGCACATGTGCAACTCAGCTTGCGTGAGAGGTGGGCCATGTGTGCATACACACTCACATGCTTTCACCGTTTTCCTCCCCCCCACCTGCCAGATCAAACTCAATCCTATAGTCTCTTCAGAAAGAGGTTTGGCAGTCCTGCTCCCTTCCTTTCGTATTTTGGTATCAGAAGTTGTTTCATTAATCAATTAACAGCTGAAAAAGCAGTAGAGCAGATGACCTAATTCCCATAGAGCGGATTAAAAATAATCTGGATTTGTGGACTTCAATCTTAATGTCCTTTATTCATATTTATAGATAGAACAGACCTTTATACAAGACAAAGAGCAGCTAGAGTAATCTCTTAGAAGAGAAAATGGCTAATTACTACCTGATTTTGTTAAACCTAGTTAAGACCCGTATGACACCTACATTGAAAGTCCACAAACTGATTGGAGTTGCAATGTATTTTAACAGAAGAGCAAGCACTTAGAAGCACATTCGTGCTGTGAATTGTGCTCTAAGCTATCTAGTGGAACAATATACATCACAACTCAAGTTTGCGTTATATGCTGCATTTATTGATTTCAAGCAGGCATTTGACCATGTTTCAGTAGTAAAACTATAGGGCAGACTTGGAGCCACATCAATTGACTGCTGTTTACTTGCTCTTATTTATAAGATACTTTAAGATATTGTAAGATGTAACATTGCTGGTCACAGTTTGACTGTTTAATCACTAGAAAAGAGTTAAAACCAGAATGTTTTTTGTCCCATTGCTCTGTAATTTCTATATTTATCCAGGCTGAAAACTTGAGAAAATAGAATTTAATCCCCTTAAATTGCAAATAAATATATTCCCGTGGAGTAATATACAGATTTCATCATATACATCTTTAAGTGTGGGGTTTTTTAAAACCAGAAACAATATTTATAATTGAATTGTTGTATGTCAAGCATGATAACATTTTCAAAAAGACCCAGACTTGAACTGGGATCATTATAGGATAGAATTTTGAATCAGTAGTATAATTCAACTACCTGGAGAGGATTTTTCATTCTTTTGATAATTTTAATTTCTACTTCCTACATACTGTTCAGAAACTACAAAAGAGCAGCCTTGCATTTTTATATAAGAGGCATCCAACATACCAGTCACGCTACTCCCAACTAAATCTTTAATACAACTCCTTTTATGGAGTAGCATGACATTTACAGATTAAAATAGCAGAAATTGAATTATCCCAAGATACGGCCATAAAGTCAAGATCGCAGCCACCAGTGAGGGTAAAGCTCCACCAACATGTGGAATTTGATCACACCATCACAACCACCTCCTTGACATTTTGACTACATCCTGAGAGCTACACCTGCAATACAGAATGTAGAAGTTGTCCTTGGTTTATGACCAGTCACTTAGGGACTGTTTGAGGTTATGACAGATGTGAGATGACAGGTCTGGTTTACAATGCAAAGGCTTATTTTAAAAAGAAAGTGTTTGCAAAGGCTGGCCTCTAAGTTCCATCCCACATGGATCGAGATCTCAGAGCGCAAAGCTCAATATCCCGCAATACAAGCTATATCCTCTTCACAATACAGCCACACCTCAAAGGCCATCCCACTCCCTAGGTTCATTTCAGTCATTTCTTGAGTCATATTACAGGCTAGGAGGTTGGAGTGACCTTTTCCCTCAGGACAGCAGTTATCTTATTTTGTGTTCTTGGAGCTCCATGACTTGGCGAATGTCCCTATCTTACTGCCTTGTGGCCTTGCTCAGGTGTAGGTTCCTGTGTTCTAGGAAAATAGGCAACAAGTCATCATGTCCTATTTCATTAACTTGTAACATCAATCTGTAACATTGAGAACATTATAGCACTTTTTAATGACACTTTATAAAAGAGTAAACCCCCAGACCTACCTGGGGGGTTACTTATGACCCAGATTTGAAGTTCCAATGTTTGGGGACTCCTCCACGGTCTCATGACTGCACTTTGGGTGCTTGGCAACTGGGTTGCATTGATGGCTATTTGTGAGGTCCCACAGTCACATGATCTCATTTTATGACCGTTTTCCTGGAAACTGACATTTACTTTCAGTTTTTTGAGGGGAGAACCATACCTATACGAATCATTGGTTTGCTTAACAACCATGGATTTGCTTAACAACAATGGCGATTCGCTTAAGGACTGCCACAAAAAAAGGTTGTAAAATTGAGTCTTTCACATGACCAAGCCATTTTATGACTGTCACGAGTTACGGACATAAAGGGCGAGTTCTGTTACGGTTATCACTTGAAGGCTACCTGTATAATCCATGTTCTCACAAAAATGTTTTTCAGGCAGAAAAATCATATCCCAAATGTAGGACTTTGATTAGAAGCAAACTGAAAAAGACAGAGTCCAGAAGTTGGCTAAAAACAGGTTAAGTTTTGGCTTAAGAAGAGTTTCTCTCTACATGACCAAGCCCCCCTGATCACTTCCAGGCTTCCAGTGCAGGAGGTAGAAAATAGAATGATTTGCATTGGGTTTGTCCCATAGAGGCTTCTGAGGATGGCACACGATAAAGTAAAAGGACTGCTAAGTCGGAAGATAATTGATATTGACATAGAGATAGAGCGTAATAGAATCATTGCAAATGCAATAATTGGAAACGGGATGTTCAAACCCCAGGTGACAAAATATCTGCAACATCTTTCTCTAGCAAAATAGCATAGAGCATTTACCTTGGCATATTTTAATATCCTTTCCTCAGCAGTTGTGGAAGGTAGACATGTAAAAAAAACCACTATTACAAAAGACTCTGCCCTGGTGAAGTAGATATAATCGAAGTGCTGGCTGGCTCACATTCTCCTAACATGGCTCCTTTTATAAGGCTTCTTGCAATACTTTGTTATAACCTATAGTTTGCAAAATCCCCGATGGCACAGATGATTTTTATGTTAGCCATTTATTTGTGATTGTAGAATTACACGGCAAGTGGTAAGATTTTGTCTGGCTGTCTATAATGGTTGAGCAGCAGCGTTTAGAGACAAATGAAGCGTACATAAATAGAATAACAATTCATATGCTTATTGGGGTTATGTTACCTAATTTTCTCTTACTCTAAATTTAACATTATGCTTGTATTGTCTGTTGAGCATATGAACTCGATTATTGATCAGTGGTATTAATAAAACTGAATTATTAATAATACAAATGTTAATCTGCCTCCTTCCTCCTTGCCCCTCTCATTTACTGCCTGTGTTGAATCAAAAATAAGCCAACAACTTTGTAACTAAGCAAGTTTAATAACTGAATCAGCGGTTCAGTGAGATATGCTCATTGGTGTTCAGAGCCAGTTTGGTAAAGCACCAGGCTAAAAACCAGGAGATGTGAGTTCTAGGCCTGATTTAGGCACACAACCTTGGGTCAGTTGCTTTCAGCTTTAGAAACAGACAATGGCAAACCACTTTCATAAAACTTTAGCAAGGAAACTGTAAGAACTTGTCCAGAGTCAAAAACTAACTTGCAACAAACTAACACATCCATGCAAACCATGGGTTACCCAAATAAATCACAGTTAGCCATCAGTTAAGCATGTGTGAACCTAGACACCATGCATTAGCATGTTAGCATGATACATGAACCAAACCATCGTAGTAAGTTATAGTATGTTTTCGTTTGGTTTGGTTTGGTACTTATTTATTTTGTTAATTTGGTTTGTCACTCATCTCTCCGTGAAGTGATTCTTAGCCAAAGGTTTAGAGTGTTGTATTTGCATTGCCATTGGCTTTCCCTCATGAATTGTTCAGTCACTAGTGAGTTCACACATCAAACGTAGCTCTGATTTTTTAAAAACCAAAATTTGTTGACTAAGTTACCATGGGTAGCTTTACACATCCAGGCAGAATGGCTAAAAAAAATTGTACCATTGTGGTTCACACTTCACACTATCTCACAAAACCTTCCAACACTATCTCAAAAAACCCAGCCTGAAGGATGGTGTTTGGATTCAGATATTGTATTCAACTGAAATAAAATATTCCATATTGTGACAGTGTAATATGTGAATCCAGCCATAATGCCTCTACTTAACATACCTCACAAGTTCCTCACAGGTGTGTATTTGGATTTTTAAGCCATAAAAAGATTGGTATAAATTTATCCAATTCTGACTTATAGTTAGCTAAGTCATGGTTTGTTGAATAACTAGTTTATCTGTAAACCCAGCCTGAAAAAGCAATCGCATAGCCCATCGGAGGTTTTTAAAACAAAGGCAGTATTTTTCTGCAGTATGTATTTTTCATAACTGTCCTGATGTTGTCAATTTAACTTTGAATATTTGAATATCATTTCTCTTGTGCTAGTTAATGATTGCAATAAAGTATTTACATTTATCCTTGAAATAATAGGCTTTGTGCCCTAATGCGTTTCTATGAGCACCAATTTGCCAGCCTCCCTACATCACCTGACTTTAATTATTTAACAGTCTTTGCATTGAAAATCAATAAATAGGAAAGTACTATGTTTCCAAGCAAAACATCAACGTCGAGCTTTTCCCATCCTTCCTAATGATGCCTGTGGAGTCCAAACAGGCTTGATTGGTGTATTTTGAAAATAAAATCATGGTGAGCAGCAGCAAGTGTTTTGTCTGAAAGTGATCTGTCAAGGGAGGGTAAATGTATTGAGAGCACCCTGAGTAGGAGTAGCAGCACTCTGCCATTTAAGAAATTGGTGTTTTATGATTGGCTAAGCTCAGCATGGTAGCCATTTTGTAGGTGTGTCCATTGGGTGCCCTCAAAAATTCGCTTTTTAGCCCCCAAAGAAGGTAGAGCATCCCTAATTTCTTAGACTGGCGATCACAGAAGAGCGAATAATGTAAACAATTTGGATATAATGATTTTTTAACAGACATCAAAATGATTTTATATACTGTATCTTAATCTTTGATTCATGACTAATGAGTCGCGGCTCGTGATGTAATCGCCTGGCACCACTACTTTCTTTCTGAGCATGCGCAGGGCCCCATGACATCATCGCCTGGCACTGCTACTCTGAGCATGCTCAGCATGGGATGATGCTGGGGCGACTTGGTTCGCATGCGTGCCCACTGTGGCCCATGTGCCATAGGTTCGCCATCACTGACCAATAGGATCACATTGTGTTTTGCAGAACTGAGGAGCTCTTTTCTCTTCCAGTGGCAATGTTTGATCGCTGGTACTACGAGTACTAAACCTGTGAATTTTCCCAAGCCTTTCTTAATGGGGCAGGCACTGAATAGCAGCTGTGGGTGGAGCAGGAAGTTTTTCCTCTTTGTGGCTATCAGACTGAGCTATGTTTAGCCTCTGTTTACAATTCTCCCACACTGCCTGGAGTTCAGATGGGAAGAGGGTTTGGCTGCTGTTGCTTTTTTAAAATCTCTTTCCCCGATAAATAATACTTCCAGGCTTGAAAAGAGCATAGGCTGGCACTAAGAAGAGTGAAAAGGGATGTTGCCTGCAATGAAAAGAACAAGCATGTTTGGCATAAATAAAGATAAAATAGGATTGGAATTTAAAACAAAGGACCCCACCTTCCAACTTTTTTCCCCCCTTCTCAAATTTACCATCTGCTGTTGTGGTGTTTTTTTTTTTGGCTTGTTATCTTCAGTTTAAGAAAGTGTGTAATTTCAGATTCTTTTATCACCATCTGTTCGGTTTATCCATGAGAGATCAAATCATTGTCCTCTCTACCTGTAAAGGTAGAAAAAGGAGCTGGGTCCATTTATTTATTTATTTATTTATTATTTTTATTTCTACCCCGCCCTTCTCCCGAAGGACTCAGGGCAGCTTACAGGCAAAATTAAAAAATACAAAGATACAAATACAAATATAAGAACAACTAAAAGAGATTAAATCGAGCCTGAACCTTAGAAATTTTAAAAAGGGGAGCAGTTAAAATTATTACCACGTTAAAAATTACCTATTAAACAGCAGAGAACAAGGGGCGGCTATCCCAAGCCCGCCTGATGGAATAGATGGGTCTAAACTCACTTAACAAGTTTGTCACTTAGCAACATAAAAGATTGGCTCAATTGTAGTCGTAGGTTGAGGACTATCTATATGACTTCACCCATGTCAACTTCAACCCACCTCTAAGAATGTCACTAAAATGTTCTTCTATGGAAAAGTCACAAACTATCTCTTTTTTTCCCTCACAGTAAATATTATTAAAAACAACGCAGAAGATATTTTCACCACAGCGCCAGATTCCAACAAATGGCAGGAGAGGAGGGTTGCAGTAAGAAAGGATAGTTGGCCAAGATTTACAAACTTCCCAATGGGCAGCTACAGGAGAGGGCTTCAGTTTGCTGAACCTCCTTCCCAATCCCTCTATGCTGATAGTGTGATTAAGTAGACTCAACGTGTATCCTACTCAAGAAAAGGCACTATAGAGAGGAGCATTCTTCATGGATGAGTCAGCATCAAAACACCTCAAGAGATGGAAAACATAAAAACTGCTGACAGGGATATTCCAGCTTGTAATAATAAAAAAATATCACAAAACAGAGAAGAAAGAAGTGGGCCTAAGAAATATTAATTGGATTAAGTGTCGCTTCCTACGTGATGCAGGATAATGTACTAGGAAGCATTCTAAGAAATTTGCATTAAATTTCTGAAGGTTTCTTAAAATAGGTTCCTTTCCCCCAATAAATGTGAACAGATCATATGCAATGTGATTTACTATGTACAAGATATTTACAAAACAAAGCTTTCCAAAATGTTACTTTCCATGTGCTCCAGAAGTGATTCAAGTGGTATCTACCTTACCCTACCATTCTTGGCACCAAGGGCAGTTTTTTTTAACTGAGAATTTGCTCACTTGGAGGAAAGGAAGTATAGGATTAAATCTCTCCTTCCAGGAACTCTTCTCCTAATCAATTTAAGGATGATACTTTTTTTTTTAATGGAGCTACATCCTACACATTGAATGTCAAAAGTAGACCAAATGTCTAGGCTTGAGAAGTATCATAAATATTGCTAAATGTTGGGAATGGCATTCTGACATCACACATTCTAGCCTCAGTTAAAATATTAAATTGTAGTTATTATTATTCCTATTTTTTATTATTATGATCGTTTGGCTACATGTTAGAATTACAGTGGATTTGTGGTGAGTCACAGTCAGTTTGTGGACGTACTGCCTCATTGGCAGCAATGAATAATCCGAAAACGTGCCCCACAGGTTTGAAGTGGTCATTTGGGAAAGAAGAAGCACTAAAAAAGACTGCATAGTATCATTTTAGATTGTCCAATCTCTTCTTAAAAACCGTCAGTGTTAGAATACCTACAACCCACAAATGATGTTGCTGGAACCTCAATATAATGTTTGAGATTTGCAGAGTCTAGAAAAATATTTCATTCGGCTCAGGTAACCAAACAAAGGGCAAAACTCACTGCAACTGTGTGGATGCCATTATATTCCCTGGAAAAAATGATATTCAAACATGCAATAAAGGCTTTTATGTTATTGGGGGCGAGAGGAGGAGAGAATTTATACATTTAACTGCTAGCTATCAGACAAACAAGCTGGGATTAGTCTCCTGTCTAATGAATAGGTACAATAAAATGTTTGTGTCAGACAGAAAAATCACCATAGGTTTACTCCACGGCATGGCTTTGAAATGCAGAGCAATAAATATGCCGTAGGCCCAAGTTAAGGCAGGAATGTTTGCTTGCTCGGCCTTCCCCAGATATTTACAGAAGCCCAAAAAGCTCAGCGTTGTTGTCCACTCTGTAAAGAAATGATGACATCAAGAGGCAGGTCACCAACATGAGTTTATAGGTGTTACCATTTAGAGTGGGATGGGAGTGGGGGAGGTTATCCACTCGGTATGATCTTCTGACCCCCACAGGTTTACAGCCTTCCTCTCTCTGCTTCATAGCACCTCTGCAACACAGAGTTAATCATTTCTCTGTTGCTATCTGCCAAGAGTTCTTATCTCTTTTTTGCTGTCACTTTATAACAGGGTCTGCTTATCAACCTGTTGGGGGGAGGGTCATGTGATCAAGCCCAGCCTATCCCAGCTCCTGATTTTCCTGATTAGAGACCATCACGAAATGGGATGGCTGGTTTACAGAGGGTCACTAATGCTGGAAAAAGTACAGAGTTCATTGAAAGCCCAGCCTGTTACTTTCTGAATTATTGGATTTTTCGTTTGCTTGTGTGTGTTTGTGTGTGCGCACCGTTGATGGACTGTTTCCTGACTTTCACTGAAGGTTACTGTAGCCGCTGTCCCAAGGCCAGAGAAGTTTACAAGCCTCACCTTTTGCTGTGTTCAATGCTGTATACCTGCAACCCAAGGGCACTATATATTTGTGCTTAATTATGTCTTCTAGTTCGGATACCAGCAACACTCAGGAACCTATAAAACATGGGCTTCTTCCAGGTGGTAAGTCAGACGTTTTCCGACTGTTTTGATAAACCCTATCAGCCAGAACTGAATCCAAGCCTTACTGGGCATTCCATAATGGAGAATAATCATTGCGGAATCTCTTCGTAGTTAATAAATTGATGCTTCAAAAGTATTCAGCTGCAATAAATATATTTAGAAGGATGTAGCAGTTATATCGATGATTAAATTAGCTTGTTTTTCTTCAAAGGCAACAGATTTATCAAAGACAATCAGCTATTTCAGTAAAGGAGCTGAACATAGGCTGAAATCTCTTGTCATTTAGTAAATAGTTACACATGTTTTAAACGGAAGTTCAGAAATCTTTTTACTGAAATGAAGTAGAAAGGAAAACGTGTATATACTAGATATGCTGTTTTTATATATAGTAAACTTCTAAGACTATAGCAAAACAGTTTCAAATGAAAGTCAAGCAAACCTTTGAAAAACTGCACTAGACAAAATCTAAGTTTGAATGACTTTGTCTTTAAATTTTTCTTCCTTCGAGCCATTTCTAAAACAATGTCCATATTTGAAAATACTCTTTTTCTTTTAATCTCATAGTTAGTCTGTCCATTTCTGCACAGTCTAATACATTCCTTAACACTTCTTCTTCATGTGGTGTATCTTCTTTCTTTCAATGTTGTGCGAATACAATTCTTGCTGCTGTTATTATATGTAAAATCAAATATAAATTTTGTTTATCAAATTTCTGTGACATTATACCTAGTAAGAATAGTTCTGGTTTAAATTCTATCTGTATTTCTAATATTTATCTTAACCAAGTATGAATCTTTTTCCAGTATTCTTGTGCATAATCACACATCCACCACATATGATAGTAAGAACTTATTTTACATTTACATTTCCAACATTTATTTGACATATTCCTAAACATTTTTGCAATTCTTTCTGGTGTCATATGCCATCTATAAAACATTTTATATAGGTTTTCTTTATGTGATATATTGTCATTTTGTAATTTTTTTCCCATAACTTTTGCCATTTTTCTAACTCTATACTATATCCAAAATTTCTTGCCCATATTATCATTGACTCCTTAACTTGTTCATCTTTCATTTTTAAACTTATTAAAAAAAATTATACATTTTTATTAATTTCTCATCTGAGATTTATAACAATTTATCAAACTCTATTTGCTCTTTATAGAACCCATATAATTTAATATCTTTATCATATCTTGTTTTTATTTGTAAATATGTCCACGATGTGAGGTCCATTCTCTGATTTTCCATGTCTTGTCTTAATTTCAAATTTCCTTCAGTGTCTAGAATATCTTTATATGTCCAGATTTTCTATGGATCAACAAATTCGGATGTACAAATGCTTCCATTGTTGAAAGCCAATCTGGAATTTTCAAATATATTTTTGTTTTATTTTTTTCCCCAAGTTGATAATAATGCATTTTTTAAGTAGTGGTTTCAAAAATATCTATGTATCTTACTATGCATGCCACCCAAGTTGCAAATCATATCTTTCTAGACATAATAACCTCTTATTCTCAACTTAACCCATTCTTTAACCCAAGTTAACACTGAGATTTCATAATATAGCAACTAGTCTGGTAAACCAAATCCTTGATTTTTTCTCGTTTCTTGTAGCATCTTCAATTTTATCGTTTTTTGCCTTGCCATAGAAATTTTAAAATTAGTGAATTCAAATCATCAAAAATATATATAATTTGATAGCAATTGCTTGATATAAAAATAATATTTTCAGTAATACGTTCATTTTTATTGTTTGCTATTCTAATCTTACATTTCCCCATCTTTCTAGATCAGATCTTATTTGATTTATAGTTTAATATAATTATCCTCTTTCAATGTTGAAACATAAATTCCTAAATATTTAACATTTTTTACTATCTCTAAATCAATATTTTCTTGTAACAATCTTTTTTGTTTCTCTGTAAGGTTTTTTTACAATTAACTTTGATTTTTCTCTATTAATCGTCAATCCTGCTACTTCTCCATATTCCTCTATTTTTTCCAGTAATTTTAAGATTATATCTGATGGTTCTTCTAAGATAAATCCTAAATCATCTGCGAATGCTTGTAGTTTGTATGTTTCTCCCTTTATGCTTAATCCTTTATTTTATATATGTTGTCTTATATTTTTGTTTAAAATTTCCAGTGTTAAAATAAATAACAGTGGAGATAAGGGACAATTTTGTGAATGACATTGTCTTTAACATACAACAATGTAAAATAACATTTTAAACAAATCAAATACTAAATGGGCATGAGAAAGCACTAAAAAAAGACTGCATAGTATCATTTTAGATTGTCATATTGTTGTCTGTTATTTTTTTATCCTTCATGTGCAATTTGTAACCCATTTTTAATTCTTGCTAAACATTCTATGTTTAGAATTCATTTATCAGTTTAATCAAGAGGAGAATTCTGGATACTTTCAATTCAACTTGAATATTTGAAAGGAACATGGGTCAATATTTTAGTGAAATATTGCTTTTATGTAGTGACAGCTTATCATGTCATTTTTTTTTATTTATTTATTTTATTTATTTAATTCAATTTATATACCGCCCTTCTCCCCGAAGGGACCCAGGGCGGTGCACAG
>JANHFO010006988.1:710252-720657 GCA_032468095.1 Pareas carinatus
CTTGCTATATGCCCTGTCTGTACTATCTTTGATTTTCTCTCATTCCATTCCTTCTTATTCCTCCCTTTCTTCAAATTCTGCTCTTTCAGTTCTCTTTTCACACCTTCCATTTTCCTTGCCTTCTTCTCCTCGATCTTTAGTTCCTCTTCTTTCTCCTCTTCTTCTTCCTCAGAATCTAACACTTTCAATATCTGTCAAATCTTTAATTTATGGCTATTTTCAACCCCCAGTTTCTTTCTGCTATTTCTCCTTCCACCGTAGAAATTCGCAGCTTATTTTTGAAAAATCTTTACGGGCACAAAGCTTTCATTTTTCTCTGCTTTTCCTACCCTTCATGGATTCTGTGTGGTAGTTCTTTGTTCCTATTTTCCTTCATCAGTAGGTGGCTATTTTTAGTCCAATTCTTTGCTTCCGAGTCTTCTTGTGGCTTGCTGTTATCCCACGATGTTTCATTTGGCCTCAAATGGTGATTCACACCAATTCACATGCCGGAGATCTGAGAGCTGTAGAGCAGGCTCCAGGATTGGGGCCACTGCCCCGTTCCTGTCCACTGCTGCACTGCTCTTTTCGGATGCCTTGGTGAAATACAAGACTTTGGCAGCCGGATCTCTGACCTCCTCATCTCTTCCAAGGCCACCTGAAACCAGAAGTCCATAACCCCAGAATTTTGTTCATCTGACCATAGGAATGCTTCAGTGGTCATAAGTGTGAAAAAGGGTCATACGTCACTTTTCCCAGTGCCATTTTAACTTCAAACAGTCACTAAGTGAAATGTTGTAAATCAAGGACTACCTGTAAACCTTTCATGAGGTCACCTAAGACAATTCATCAAGTAAAAGAAATCAGATTTTTCTAGAAAGATCAACTTAGCAGGACACATCCAAAGTCAAAAGTCAAAGAGAGATTTTCTCTGCTGTTGGTAAGAAATTGTGCAGGTTGAAAATAAACAATAAAAGAGGATAGCTTCCATCCATCTTTCAACCTATCCTTTCCTGAAAATACTCTGGATGGATCTATTTCCAGAAAATTTTTCACTTTCTTCTATGCTACCCACCTTCCTGGGTGGAGATGGTCCCCTCTGGACAAAGAATGCAATCATAGCAGCAAACTGGCTCTCCTTCTCGAGCCCTCTTGACAAATCCAGGATGACAATTTTCTGCACAACTGGACTGAGGCAGGGACTAAGCAGAAGAAATAGGAATGTCAAAGAAAATATGTTAGGAAAACAGAGTTAGACATTGAACATTACTCAAGTAGCCTTTGGTAAATATGCAATCTCTGACTCATTTCAAACAGTTGTAGGAGATATAGTTATGGGCCAACTTCTCATTTAGTTCCTCCCTTTTGCTTTTGTCATCTAACATTACAATAAAGGATTTTTCTATTGAATAAAGTCTGGAGGAATGGAACTGAGAAGAGATTGAAGAATTCAGTGATAACCAGGGGGTTCCTCTTCATACCTTTATAAACATACATTCCTCCCCTCTTCATCTAGTCTCCCAAGCAGTCCAAGAAAACTATCCAGTTTCTATTCCCCAGATTCAATGCTCAGTGATGGTCAATCACCTTAGGGACTAGACTGAGCCCATCTGAAATAGGTCCTCATGCTTAGGAAAACAGAGATCAAACTTTCTCCTACCTTGTTGAGCATCTTTAGTTGTGAAAGAGCTCTTTGTCTGATAAAAAATCTCTGTCTTATAAAATACGCCAAAATTCCTTCCCTGGGATCCTCCTTGGGAAGAACCAAAAAACCTGAGATGCCCAGATCTGCTGCTAACTCCCCATTCAGATCCAAGTACAGCTTTTTCTCAGAAATATTCCAAAACTCATTCCTCTTCAGAAAGGGATGAAACTAGTATTGAAACATTCAGGAATTTTAAAAGCACAAAACTTCATTAGTTATACTATATTAGAATCTTTCTTCTACAGTTGTCTAACTTACATGTATTCTTAATTAGGAAAACTGGTGCTGTCATTATCTTCATAAGTGAACAAAAATATATTTTTTTAAAAATGTCAATCATATACTGGCAATATATTATATATATTGAGAAAATTGAAGTGACACAATTTGTCACTTGTGGGGAACATTCTAGAGCAGGTGACAAATAAATTGAACAACAGGAAAAAAAATTATATTTAAAGTCCTTGCAAGGAGCAAGCTTATTACAAGAAAGTATGGATTTGTCAAGAAGAATGTTGCCAGGCTAGTCTTCGACCTGGTTATCCAGATGGAAGACACAACCATATGACCTAGTTTTGTTTTATTGTGATGCTACCATAACAGAATTTTTAAAGTTTGGAAGTTCAAATCTCCCACAAACTTTTTTCTTATCATGAAAAGTTAGGGAGAAGCCTTTCTGACTCTCAGTTTCTGCCCTTTTATGCATCTGCAGGTTCCCCCCTCTTTCTTTGAAGATGAAGAAGAAATTATGTTGAAAAATGCAGCCCTTTCAAAACACAGAAAAAAATTGCATGAAGGTAAAAGAAAAAGAGGGAGGGGAACAAGAGCTGATATACTGAATAGGTTAAGAAGGAACCATGTAAAAACTCTCCCTTCTATCTATTTAACCAATATATGCTCTTTAACAAATAAGATGGATGAAATCAATATTCTTAACAAATATAATATTGGCTTTAGTAATTGTGCAATAATCTGCTGTATTGAAATGTAGCTTGATGAAACAATTGAAGACAGAGGTCTGCACATTCCAGGATTTCAAATGGAAAGAGCTGACAGAGAAGTAAAATCTTCTGGAAAAAACAAAAGGTGGAGGCCTTGGTATTGTGTAGTGGGTTTCAGTAGGCAAGAACCAGACCAGCATAGCTGCAACTGCATTTATTGAGTCAATATTGGAACAGAGGCATTGCAGGTAAATGCCTGTGATTTATACTCTAGGCCCACAGGGCCTTAATCAATCATAGAACTAAGAAAAAGGCTGTCCAAATATAAATGTTCTAAATTTCCTTCCAAAACCGTTGGGGTTATCTAAAGGTTGGTTTCACTTCAGCATAGTTAACACATTCAGTACATAACACTTGTCTTCTATATTAATAATAGATGGTGTAAAGATGTCACTATACTAAAGAAATATTGTGATGCAGACTTAGAAACATTATTCATAAATTACAAACATTTTTATGCTCCAAGAGAATTTCCCTCTTTTATATTAGTTGCAACATACATCCCACCCCAAGCCTATATAAATAATACATTACAAAACCTAACTGACCAGATTTCATGGGCTGAAGAAAAATACCCTAGATCATTACTAATAATATTAGGTAACTTTAACAATGCCAACTTAATGCAAGAACTTCCAAAATTCTTCTAACATGTCAACTGCCCTACTAGAGGAAAAAACATTTTGGACCATTGCTATACAACATTACAAAATGCTTATAGATTTTTACCATGAGCAGCTGTTGGCAACTCTGATCACTGTATGATTCATCTTGGACTGGTTTATAGACAAAGGATTAAAACTATAAAGCCAACAATTAAATCAATTAAATCTTGGACAGAAGTAAAGACAAAGCTACAAGCTTGTCTTGACTGCACAGACTGGAATGTTTTTGAAGATACCTCTGCAGACTTGGATAAATTTACAGAGACTATTACATCATTTTTAGTTTCTGTTAAGACCTATGTGTACCAACCAGAGATCTGAAAATATACAGTAAGAATAAATCCTGGTTTACAGCTAAACTTAAACAATTATGCCCTGCCTAAGAAAAAGCCTACAGAAAAGAAGATATAATTCTGTACAATCAAATCAGAAATGTATTAACAAGAGAAATCGAAGCAGCAAAAAGAAGCTACTCTAAAAAGCTGAACAATCAGCTCTCAAAGAATGAACCAGCAAACATGTGGAAAACTCTTAAAAATATCACTGGTTACAGCAAACCTCCATCACATGCTGAAGGGAACCTACAACTAGCAGATCATCTAAATATCTTTTACTGTAGATTTGGCAGAAAACAACTGACAGCTATCACCTCTACCCAATAACTCCAATAACAGCCAAGCCTCTCACTACAAACTCCACCCTTTTGTGCGAACCTCCTCTGGTAATCACAGAAAAGACTGTGAGAGACCTATTTCATAAACAAAAACCTTGAAAAGAACCAGGACCAGACAAAGTAATCCCTGACTGCATAAAAGCTTGCGCTGATCAACTAGACCCAATCTTCACTCACACATTTAATAAATCACTAAAGAGGTTCTATGTTCCTTCTTGCTTCAAACAATCTACTATCATCCTCATATCAAAGAAATCCACTGTCAAGGAGATAAATCACTACAGACCAGTCACACTAACATCTGTAATTATGAAAACTTTTGAAAAACTAGTGATGGTTCACCTGAACCAAAGACCAACTGCTAGACCCCTTGCAATTTGCCTACCAAGCAAACAGATCGGCAGATGATGCTGTTAATATGGATCTACATTACATACTTCAATGTCTGGATTTCCAAGGGACATATGCATGAGACCTTTTGGTAGACTTTAGTTTTGCATTCAATACCATCTTTCCAGATATTCTTCTAATCAAATTAACCAACTTTGCCGTCACCCCACGATGGGACGAAAGGATGGCTTAATCTGTGACATCCCTGACTCTCCCAGTGGAGTCTCAGTGGACTGTGTGGTAGAGGTGGACTGTACAGTGGAGGTAAAGCAGGCGCTGCTGGTGAGGAGAGTGGGTGATGCCATGATTGGTCAGTTGAGCCACTGAGTGAGAGGATGGTGGCAGAGGCTGACCGAAAACGGCTGCTCCGGAAACTCGGCCTGTGTCTGAAGTGGTGGGGGACTCGGGAGGGTGGCAGTCCCCCAGAACCTCCACCCCAGAATGCAGAGCTTTCCTGCTGAATGACACTTTGCTTGAACTTATTTACTCCTGGACTGGGACTTTTTCAATATGTCCCGTCCAACTTTTTATTCTCCTTTCTGGATGGAACTGACATTGGCTTATCATCTTGGTACCCTGAATTCCAGCTCTGCCTTCTCATACTGTTCGAGACTCTGGCCATTCTACGTTAATGTGTGGATATTTTATTTTATTTATATATTTGCTCACTGAATATGTACCGCTACACAGGAACTCAACTCCGGGCGCTTTGAGAGTGCCCCCTCTCGCGGCAATGGCCCTCCATTTTATCAAGGGCCTACCTCGATGATGGATTTTGGAACCCGGAGAGATGGTCCGCTGTCAAAGGAAGACTTTGGGGCTTCTTAGGAAAATTTTTAAAGGGGATGGTGAGGGATAAGGATTTTATTAAGGGGTCTCTCGATAAAGATAGAATCTTAAGAGATTAAAGTGGGGGGGATTTTAGGGAATTGGGAGGATGCAGTAGGCTTTTAGAACAGTATAGGGACGATGAGAGAGCACTGGAGGTCAGAATCGAGGGGGGATTACAGGAGGGTGGAGAAGGGAATATTGAGGTGATGTGTGGGAGGGGTAGATATAGCAGAAGTTGGGGGCCAAATCTGGTAAGGGGCACATGCCCAAGCTGTATACAAGAGGTGGCACGTGCCAACCCCCAAAGCTTTTCCTGCATCCTGGGCAATATGAACTCTCAGGCCCCAGGCCTTTGGTTGTTGCTATGCAACACCAGGTCCATCATTAATAAAGCCCCCCTCATTTGTGACTTAATACAGGAGGAGGGGGCAGACCTGGCGAAAATTACGAAGACCTGGTTGGGATACGAGGGAGGAGTTCCACTAGTGGAAATGTACCCACCAGGTTTCCAAGCATTCCACCAACCATGGGCACAGGGGAGGGGAGGGGGAGTGGCAATTCTGATTAAGGAGGAGTTTGTACCAAGGGAGACCACTGTTCCAGAGGTGAACGGGTGTGAGTCTCTCCTTGTGAAGTGGGGACCTGGTAGGCAGATGGGCTTGCTGATCATGTACCTGGCTCCCTGCCACTTGACAGCAGCCCTGCCCAAGCTACTCGATGTCATCGCCGAGGTAGCGGTTGAGACCCCTAGACTTATCGTCATGGGAGATTCAACCTGCCATAAACGTCCTGTCTGAGATGACTCGGGAGTTCATGGCCTCCATGATGGCCAAGGACCTGACCCAACTAGTTCAAGGCCCCACACACATAGACGAACACATGCTGGACCTGATCTTTGCCTCTGGACAGTGATTGGATGGTTTGAATTTGGGGGATATAGTGGTTGAGCCCCAGTCATGGTCAGATCATCATCTCCTTAGGGCAGACTTCTCTACCACCACACCCAGTCACAGGGATGTGGAACAAACAAGATGGTTCCGCCCCAGGCTCGTAATGGACCCAGATAGATTCCAGATGGAGCTTGGCCCATTTCCTGAGGATCTATCGCATGGCTCGGTCGAGGAGCTAATGACCATCTCGCATAGGATGACTGGTGAGGTCCTAGATTGGGTCGTGCCTTTGCGGTCTCTGATCCGGCGCAGAGTCACCCCAGCTCTCTGGTTTACCAAGGAGCTTAGGGGGATGAAGTGCCAGAGAAGTAGCCTAGAGAGCAGTTGGAGGGCCAGCCGGTCTGAAGCCGATCGATCTTTGATTAGGATGCATACCAAATCCTACCTTGGCGTGATCATAGTGGCAAAGAAGAACTATTTTGCTGCCCTCATTGCGTCTGCAGATAAGCGCCCCTCCATCTTATTTGGGGCGACTCACTCCCTTCTACAATTGAAGGGGCAAGAAGACCCCTTTCAAGGTGAGGCGGAGGAGTTCAGTGGTTATCTGTAAGATAAGATTAATCAGATACGGAGTGGCTTGGACTTCGACTGGTGTGGCCTGGATGAGAGGACTGATGCAAGTCTTGTGAGTAATATCTGGGAAGAGTTTGATTCTGTTGCCCCCGAAGACATTGACAGGATTCTGGGTCGACTGAACTTCACCACATGTTTATTGGACCTGTGCCCCTCTTGACTAGTACTGGCCTCCCGAAAGGTGACTCGGGGCTGGCTCCAGGGGATAGTAAAGGCTTCCTTGAGTGAGGGGCTCCTGCCATCCTCCCTTAAGGAGGCGGTGGTGAGACCTCTCCTCAAGAAACCTTCCATGGATCCGGCCATTTTAGTAAACTACAGTCCTGTCTCCAACCTTCCTTTTGTAGTGAAGGTTGTAGAGAGTGTGGTGGCTTATCAGCTCCCCCGGCACCTGGAGGAATCTGTCTATTTGGATCCATGCCAGTCCAGCTTCAGGCTTGGTTACAGCACAGAAATGGCATTGGTCGCGTTGGTGGATCATCTCTGGCAGGCCTGGGATAGGGGTTGGCCCTCTATCCTGGTCCTATTAGATCTCTCAGCGGCTTTTGATACCATCGACCATGATATCCTGCTGCGCCGACTGGGGGGATTGGGAGTGGGAGGGACCGTTTTACGGTGGTTCTCCTCCTACCTCTCTGACTGGTGGCAGTCTGTGCTGACAGGAGGGCAGAGGTCGAATCCTCGGTGCCTCAGATGTGAGGTACCGCAGGGGTCAGTCCTCTTGCCCCTCATGTTCAACATTTATGTGAAGCCGCTGGGCGAGATCATCTGTGGTTTTGGGGTGGAGTATCATCAGTTATGCTGATGATACTCAGCTGTACATCTCCACCCCAGGACACCCCAACGATGCCGTCGAAGTGATGTCCCAGTGCTTTAAAGCCATGCGGATCTGGATAAGGAGGAACAGACTTAGACTCAAACCCTCCAAGACTGAGTGGCTGTGGCTTCCGGTGGCTTGATATAGCCAGCTGACTCCATCGCTGGCTATTGGGGGCAAAATATTGACCCCCATGGAAAGGGCCCACAACCGTGGTGTCCTTCTGGATGTACAGATGTCCTAAGAAGATCATATGGCAGCCATCATCAGGGGGAGCTGCTATCAGGTTCACCTGATCCGCCAACTGCAGGCCTTTCTAGATCGGGAAGCCTTATGCATAGTCACTCAAGCCTTGGTCATCTCTCGTCTGGACTACTGTAATGCTCTCTACATGGGACTTCCCTTGATATGCACCCTGAGACTTCAGGTAGTTCAGAATGCGGCCGTGCGAGAAATCTTTGGAGCAAGAGGGCACTCTCATGTGACACTGCTCCTGCGCGAGCTGCACTGGCTGCCTGTGGTCTATCGGGTGTGTTTCAAGGTTTTGGTAACCACCTTTAAAGCTCTCATTGGCATAGGGCCCGGTTATCTGTAGGACCGCATACTACCATGTGACACTGATCCATCCGTTCCCACAGAGAGGGCCTCCTCAGTGTGCCGTCAGCCAGACAATGTAGGCTGGCGACCCTCAGGGGGAGAGCATTTTCTGTGGCAGTTCCCACCCTCTGGAATGATCTCCCCATAGAGATTCGAATGATTACTGACCTCCGTGCTCTTAAGACACATTTATTTGTTCAAGCAGGTTTGGCTTAGCCCTGCCCCCTTCCTCCATTCCCGATTTTAATGAATTAGGTTTTAAATTGGTTTTAAGGATTAGTCATTTTAAATTGTCAGCCCACCAGTATTTATTTTTAATGTGGTTTTAATATGTATAAGTATATCTATGTTTTAGTGTTGGCTGTAAACAGCCCTGAGTCCGTTGCAATGGAAAAGGGTGGTCTATAAATCTAATTATAAATAAATAAATAAATTTGAAGGCATGCCCTGGATGGAAGCTTAAAGATATGTGGGGTGACTAGACTTACTGTATGGCAGATGTTTATGCATCTATTGTGTACATTTATGGTGACATAAAGGGGGTGAACATTTTTTGGAAGAAATCTAGACTGATGAAGTTGCTAAAGTAATGATAGAATTTGATAAAGGGTTCTTTCCATGAGTCCAGATGATGAAAATTGCATCACTGAATCTCAAGTAAAGAGTTTCAGGGGGTAAGAATTAAGTTAATGTTGCTCAAAGTTCACCATCAAAATGTTGGCCATGGTTGTGCTACTGATGTGCAGGCACATTTATTGCCAAAAATGAAATATTAGTCAATATAGTGACAAAGCATGTTGTTTTGGCATCAGTGATGATGTTCTTGATGACTTTAGATGTGTTGGGAAATGCCAAGCAGGGAGGAGGAATCAGGCAGGGAGGAAGTCTTGGATTGTTGTCCAGCCACAAAGATCCAGGACTACCCCATCCCAAACTCCATGGAACCTTATCTATCTAGTATTCCCAAGGGAAGGCAAGCAGTTGGGGGAGATTTCCTTTGATATGGGTAGAATTTCAATAAATTAGCCAACTTGAACTCTTTATCTATTACTTGAGACTAACATGATCCAAGTTTGTGGGGAACGTTGGTATAGAGTGCCTCAATATCCATAGTGTTATTAGGGAGATTTGCCTACATAGTTGTTTTCTTAGGAGATTTGTGGTATCTCATTGAGCTGGGAGTGCTGTTGGCATAAGATCTGAGTACTGAGTCCATGAAACTTGATATTTGTTTGTGATTGTTCCAATGGGATAGCCCAGGATGTCTGGCTTGTTTATTTTGGGACATAGTTAGAAGATACTATGTTTTCATGTAGAAACGATCCTGTACATTCTTAAGAAAACATTTAACCATTTTCTGTAGTTCTTTCTGATTTGTAGTTGTGGGATCTGAGGAGAGATGTTGCTAGAATGTGGTGTTAGAGACTTGCCTCCCAGCTTCCTTGACTTAATCCTCCTTACTTATGATGACAACTATCCTTCCTGTCAGCTTGTTTGATTATGGTGTTATTGTTAATTGTAGAGTTAAAGGCTGGTTATTGAATGTAATAAAAGCAGCATACCATAGAAGTAAATTATGTGTGAGAATACATGGTATATTTAGCAAATTGTTCAGCACCAAGCAGTAACTATGACAAGATTATCTATTGGGTCTTTGACTGCTTAAGGTATTTATGAATAAATGTATAAGGAATGCATGTGATGTCACTAGAAGTATGTTGATTGGAGATGCTTAAATGAATACTTTTCTTAGGTGATTGCATGTTGTTGGCTGGAAAATGGAATGATTTGCAGTGAATGTTACACAGATTGTATGATGCAACAGGAAATTAGTATATGGAAAATATGTGGTATCTTGTGAGGGATCTGTGTTTGTTGAAAGGAGCAAAAATGACTTCGTGCCACAGCACACTTTTCTCCATTTTGTTTCATGCAAATGAGAATCGGATATGTGATGAAGAACCTCAAAGAGAGTTGAACACAAAGGGAACGAGGTACTTAAAGAAATATGCGATAAAATAAGAACAGATAAAATGAATGGCTGCTGTGTGAATGTGGATTTAATATAGAGACTTGATTGGTATGAAAAAAGTGTTCCAAGTTGGTTGGTCATATAGCAAGTGAAAATCAAATTGCAGTGTAAATATGTTGAAAGCAGAGGAAATTTATGAAGAGAAAGACTAAGAAGTTTGTCATTTTATGAAGCTGAGCTCTTGGGAAAAAAGAA
>JANHFO010006988.1:720757-732429 GCA_032468095.1 Pareas carinatus
CTCCAACCTTGGTCCCCTTAAGGTTTGTGGATTTCAACTCCCAGAATTCTCCTGCCAGAGCTGGCTGGAGAATTCTGGGAGTTGAAGTCCACAAGCCTTAAAGGGACCAAGGTTGGAGACCTCTGGTATGGAGACTATGGTGAGAAATATTGGCAATTAGTTTTAGTCATATTCTCTTTTCTTAATCTTGTAATTCCTTAAGATTACTATTTGTTACTTTTTTCTGTGCTCTGCAAAATGTTTCTTGTCCTGAAAGGCGAGTATGTATATGCATGCTTTACCATGGACCTCTGTAGAATGAGATGAAGCCCCTTTAGTGAAGGAGAATTCAATACACTAAATATAGTTTTATTTGCTGTTGTTTTTTGAGGATGGTTGAATTGACAGCTGCCTATGGATACAGGTGGCTATAGTTTCAGTTGTTCAGAATACAAGTTCTTTCTTGCTGTATCTTGGGAAAAGAGAATATTATCAACTGGACTTTTTCTCGCATGAAAAACACTGAGAGTCACTCTGGATCAGTGACTATACAGTTGATCTCACCTAATGGTAGTTGGGTCTGGTAAATCTGCTACTATAAGAGACACAGTCATAAAATACAGTCTCACATGACTGCACCAGCTTACAGCAATAGTTGTGGCAGTTTGTGTTGCTGTTGTTAAGCAAATCCTGCATGGTCATTAGGCATGATGTCATGTGATTGTCACTTGGAATCTGACTGTCTTCCCAAGACTTGACCTGCAGGAATTGGCAGTGAGAGCCCTAAATGTTGATCATGTGACTATAGGATTCTACAACCATTGTAATTGCGAAGTGGTTGCCAACTGAGTTGCGACCATGTGATTGCGGGGATGCTACAAGTACGAGGAATGGTTGTAAGTTCCCTCATTCATTGCCGTTGTCACTTTGAATAGTTACCAGACTAGAAGTTGTTAAATGGGGACCACCTATATTATTAACATGTGGGAATTAGTATGCCTCTCTTATTGCTTTAGAAAAATGTATGTATAAATCAGTTGGCATGATGTATTGTTGGTTCTAGCTCTGAGTAGTTGTGGACATTTTTGTACCGGTAGATTGTGGCTGCAAAATCCTAACTACCATTAGAGGGCAGCAGTGGGATACATAAAATGCTAACACTTCGCTGTCATCTAGTGGCTGGCTAGATTTCTGCTGCCCAGAGCAATCTTCTGGATACCAGATCCTACATTCTGGTATTAATGGTAAATGTATTAGGTGGTTTTAGCTTGCTATACATAGAGGGACATTGATATACAACTGGGATTATACTGCTTCAGCCCTCCTCACATCAATTCTGTAAGCATAGCTCTGTAAAGCTTTTACAAATACAGTGAAATATACACAGAATGACTGTTATAATCATTTGTGACTCTCTGTGTTGTAAACTATAACTTTATCATAGCAGTTTTATATCACAAAGCCTTTACGTAAATCAGTCCTCTTTATAGAGAAGAATGTTAATATAGAACTACAGGATAGTTGGCACTTACTTACACATTACCTCATAATCAAACATGAACCTCCAAAAATACAATGTATAAAGACAGCAACTTGTACATTTGCACAGATTTAAATTTAGAAATATCAGTATAATTTAAAAAGAAATATGACCAATCACACCATTGGAAAGAGAACACAAGGACCCACATATAGTGTTGATCCAAAATGCAGTTTGTTCAGCTTGGCATAGCATGTTGTGTAAATCGTTCTGGTTTGTGGGCAAAGACTTATAACTTAGCACAATGTGTGAGCCCACCCACAAAGAAATAAATCACGTTGTAAATCGCAGTATGGCTTATATGAAACTCAACCAGTGAAATGCTTGTGATGCTTTTGCACAACCTCAGTGTGGATCTTTATTCTCAATAGGTAGGTTTGAACAAGATCTATGCTCTGACTCAGATCGGTATTTTTGTCAAAATACTTTTATTTTTTAATGTTATGTATTGTTTTTTCTTTGCTAGAGAAGATAAATGGGAAGTTACAAAACAAGATGTAGCAAAAAATAAACCAAAAAAGATAAATAGAACCTAGCAGGGCACAGTGTGTTTTTAGCTGTCTTATTCTTAATCAAGGCCTGGAAATTTATTGGCATGATGCAACAACGCTGGGGCAAAATTCAATAGGCTTCTGTTAGGTGATCAGAATGGCCTTTTCAAAATCAATAGCCAGTTTTAAGGGATGTACATTATCCAGAACAAAATGACCCTGTGAGAATAAGATAAGGAGGGAGAACTTCTTATGGTAGACTTTCCTTGTTTACTTCACTCAAGATTTTTAAATAAAATAAGACATTCATTGGATTTGGAAACTGTTGGCATAAAAAGGGGAAGAGGGAATTGTCTTTCAAAAAAAAATGGAGTTCCCAACTTGAAGGAAGAGACTTGTTCAGCCTTCTTCAAGATGGCTAGGCTTTCTGTTTTTATATTTATGCATTCTCTTTGACCACTGTGACCCTAATTTGTTCTCATTATCATCTTCTGATATATTGCCCAGAGTTTAGAGCTTAACACAGAAAGAAAAACTGGCTTTGTCCTTCATACTCTTATTTAATCTAGACCAGTGATTCCCAAACATTTTCAGTCCACCGCCCCCTTGGCGCTACAAACTCATTCTCAGTGCCCCCCCCTACCGCCGCCCAGAGTCCTGACTGGTGGCGCACAGAGCTCAGGCTTGGGCAGGGAGAGGGGGTTAGGCTGACAAACACACACACACACAATGAGAATGTGATAGAGAAAATGACACACACAGACAGACACACACACACACAGAAAGAGACACACAGAGATAAACCTGGGAAACCTCGCCCTGCGCAGGGGGGGGTGTCGAGAGAGGCAGAGAGCAGCACTTTCCCATCCCAGCTGCTGAGCCCCGGGAAGAGGCAGCATGCGGGTGGCGGCTCGAGTGGAAGGAGCAGCTGAACGAAGCCACAAAGCCTGACTGCGAGGCTCCCAGGCCAGCCGGGCCAGGAGGAGCACAGGTGAGGCTTCTGCCGTCACTGCTGCTGATTGGCCATGCTCGGGAGCGCCCGCTTGTTGGCCAGCCCGCACGCCACATGCCTCCTCTTCCCGGTTCTCAGTGGCTGGGATGGCAAGAAGCTGATCTCCGCCCCCCTCTCCCAAAATCTGGCTTGGCCACATGGGCTTGGTTCAATAATTAATATTTGCAGATGCCCATCCGCCCAGCCTTCCATCCCAGAACACGCTCGGCAGATCAACCTGCGTCTCAACAGTCTGCAGAATCTCTGGGGAACCTGCCGGACACATTCTGGGATGGAAGGCCGGGCGGACACACTGCAACGCCTGCAAATATTAATTATTAACCTGAGCCCTAGTGGCCCACCCAGATTCTCAGGTGGCCCACCAAAGGGCTGGCACCCACAGGTTGGCAACCACTGTCCTAGCGAGCGTCGCTGTCATCCTCTACCTGCCCCCGGCTGGATGATGCCACTATTCTCTCCACCCTCTGCCTCCCCACCCCTTTAAACGAAGAGCTGCTTACCTCCCACTGCTCAAGCAGACAATACCCAGCTCTCCCTCTCTCTCACCCACACACACTCGCTCAGGGGACCTCCGCCCCCTTCTCCAGTCCCAGCCTTGGGAGTCCAGGAATGTCAACTGGGGCGAGAGCTGAAGCGCTGCTTGGAACAGAGGGGTTGGGGACAACTCCACTTGCCGCCCCCTACCCCATTACAGGCAAGAGCCCTGCGCCTTTTGGCCCCCTGCCTCTTAGCCCCCCCCCGCCACCCTCCATGCCTCTTAGCACCCCACTAGGCCATCCTACCACCCCCCAGGGCTCTTCCTTTGGGTACTGCCCACTTTGGGAATCACTGATCTACATGATGCTGCCCTTGAAAAGCATTTGGAAGCTTCAACTGGTGCAAAATGCAACTGCATGGGTAGTAAATGGGTCAGATATTCAGCACACGGAATGCCGGTACTGTGTGAGCTGTTATTGGTCGCCTCTGTGATACTTATTAGAGACAATTCAAGGTGACGGTTGACAACTTTAAAGTCCTTTGTGGTTTCAGAGTGGGATACCTGAGGGACTGTCTTCTTCCAGCTGTTTGTACCCATCCGGTCTGGCAAACTGTTCATATTACTAGTCCCATCAGCCAAGGAATGTCAAGTGGCAGGGAGTAGGAGCTGTGCCTTCTTTTGCTGTAGTTGAGGTTGACCCTGATCCTTTTCGAAAAGCCTTGATGACTCTGGCTTTAGCTTTGGGTCTGGGTCTGGGTCCCCAAGGGTGCAATTTCATGGCTATATTTTCATGTATGATGACGTTTTTTTTCTTGGCTGCCCTGTATATTTGATTTCGTACTATATTGTAACTGGTTTAAATTGTTTTATGATTGTTCACTGCCCAAGTTCAGCTGCTTGAGATAGGCGGCTATAAAAATTGAATAAATAAATAAATAATAAACCCTGGTTTGTTGGATTGTGGCTTATTGAATAAGCCATGGATTTGCTAGGTTTATATGGTGGATTAAGCCAGAATTTTGCTTAAAAAACCCACAAGGTGGTTTCGTTTTTTTCAAAATACGAAGATTCGAGCAACAACTAACGTTAACAGTACCGTAAAGAATTTTTTATATTTGCCCCTACGCGATGGCCCCCAATGAATTGAAAGCAAAGATTACTTCTCAATTACAGTGCATTATGTTCCCCCATTTTCTTTTGCATAAGCAGATTATGCTATGATGCAGAATACATTTTCCACTAGGTACACTTAGCAGCTGCTTTTTGTGCCTATTTAGCAATTTTTCTATGGAGGATTTTCTCTGTATCCGTAATGAAAATTCAGAGAAAAATATTGTTCCAGAAAGATAACCATCTTAGGCACAGAAAGAGAAATTGGATGAGGAAGTTCTATCAACTGTTTAGCGTCCTCTATATGTTTGTATCTTCTGCTTAATTCCACTGGAGAAATAGATTTCAGATTGTCCTAAATTACTTTAAAGGTTTTGGATTCTTTTTTTGGTGAACGGAAGAATATCAGCTGATCTTTGTTTAGTGATTCTTTTGACCTTATACAGTTTGCAAGGCATATCCATATGCTTTTTTTACTTATTAGAGACAAATTATTACAATTTATTTTAATTTTGGCATTGGTTCTTCGCTCCCCAGCCCCCAAATATGTTTGCTTCACTTACTGTTTCTCCTTGACAACCTTTATATTGATTAGCTGCATATTTTTAGCAACAGTAAACAGCCGTTAGGCATTTGGGTGGCTTGTGGAATTAATATATGTAATTTTTATAAATTGTGTGTGGTGTTTGACATCGATGGAATGAGGAATTTTAAAAGTTCCCAGATTCAATAAGGCACAGAACAAGTATAGGTTTTAGTGCTTCGTAGGAATACAATCCTCAAAATGAATAATATTGGAGCTGTGGATTCCTAGGGACCAAATAGAGGTAAATAGTTAAAATCAAGGTCAACCATCTTAGGGAAGATCTCCAATGTGGAGAAGAACAGATTGGGTACTGAAAGAACTGCCACCAAGTTTGGCCATGACTGGCTGCATGGTCATAGTTAAATGATTTTCAACTCAAGATTTCCATTTTAAATGTAGATGTGACTGTATTAATTAGACAAGACACAAGCAGCATTTTATTAGCAAGGAATGTTCAGTGGCAACAGGGATGTGGCACAGTTATGAAATAGATAGGGCCATATCAAGCCCATGAGCATGAATGAAATTATCTAGAGTTTGGGGAGGATATTAAAGTACATTAAGTTTATTTTAGGGCTTATTCAACAAGTTCATGTATTCCTTGTCTCAAAATGAGATAAATTATGCATTCAATTTCAGCAGCATGACCAAAGAGGAGGGCAGAATGCAGCCCTGGGGCCACGTGTGTGTATCCTCCAGATTTGTAGACTTCAGTTTTCAGAATTCCCAACAATGGCTTTTCTGCTGAGAAAGTCTGGGAGTTAAGAGTCCACGTATCTGTAAGGGTGCCTGGGATAAGGA
Source organism: Pareas carinatus (assembly GCA_032468095.1). NCBI lineage: Eukaryota > Metazoa > Chordata > Lepidosauria > Squamata > Pareidae > Pareas > Pareas carinatus. The sequence goes on from JANHFO010006988.1 coordinate 726,755, forward strand.
AGGCCAGAAGATTATAACTTGCCTTGATTTAACTTTTTCTCCAAATCAAGTGAGGGTCGATCCATTAGGTTACAACAGGAATTGACCAACTGACTTGTTGCCCAAACCTACTGTTGTGTACTGAGAGAGAGAGATTGGCCAAGTCACCTAGACAGCTGTCATGGCTAGGACAGAATTAGAACTCATAGTGCTGGTTTCTGGCCTAGTGCCTTAACCACTAGACCAAACTGGCCTTCATAAATAGCCTTGAATGTTCTGCCACAATTCAGTTACTCTAAATAGGGTTTCAGTCCTAACAAAAATGTGTTCTTCTAATGATAGAACTCCTTCCCTGCTGAGTAACAATTATCCTCATGTTTGCAAATTTTTAATCCCCCTCCTTATTTTTAGGAATCATTTTCTGGAATTAGTGGGAAGTTTAGGTGTAGTTACAATTACAGAGTTGTTTAAAGCCTTGTTCAAAGTAAGCTTTTTTCTATTCATTTTTCAGTTATTAAAACTAGTCCTATTTTAGTTTCAATATTTTATGGTTTACTTTCTGCATGTTTTGTTATTTATATTTATCCCAAGACAATGATAATGATCTAAAATTATAATCAGGAGGATAATTATTTAATTTAGAGAAGGGAAATAAACTGAGAAGTTAGACTTTATGCTAATTATATTATACTATATAAGTATACTATATTATGAAAGAGATGGAGAAAATGAATAACTGAACATTTTCAGACTCACTGTAATCCTGTCATGATCTCCAAGAAAATCCAGCTTCCAATTAATTCAAAGGCTGGATCTAAAGTTATATGCCTAGGATAGGCTATGTGAAGACCCAAGTCCTTTGAAAAGTCCACACTGTGGGAAAAGTAGAAAGAGAGAGTAGAGGACAACCAGCAGCAAAGTGAATTGACTTGAGATCAGGAGGGAAGGGTTTTGTTAGAAGACCTGAAGAGCTGGATTGGAGACACTTATTCCGGAGAATGTCGATCTGGGTGCTTGTTAAGAATTGGCACTGACTTGATATCATAGCTGTCAATTAAATGTATGGATTGTAGTGTGATGCTGGAGTAAACATATATGGGATTAATCTACTTAGAAGTCAATGTGGCAATGATATGGACACTAATTTGGAAAGATCTTCTTAGCTTAATAAAAATTGAAGGTGATCCTATCATTAGGCAGAATAAACATAGTCTCAGAAGAGGTAGATTGTCAACTGTCTCGAATTCCCCTCCTCCTTCAGAGTAACTTGCACAACAGTCGGTTGTCAAAGTTCATTGATTTATTAGAAAGGTAATCAGGCAACAGAAGACCTGAAAGCTGAATCTGCCAGAATACAGTTTGACTTGTAGTTTTAAAACTTTTTTTAATATGTTGTTAGTCTCTCTACCATGGGACTAGATAGGGTTGCCAGGAGATCCAAATGACTGCTTAGGAGATGTGAACATGTTGAGGCCCCATAGAGAAGACATAGATGCCATAAATGTAGATGGGAGAAACTGGGAAAGGCAAGGAGGGGTACATCAAGTTCCATGTAACATGTTATGCATTTCCAGGCTAGACTGCATTCCCTCAGGAAAGAAGAGGATTCTATTCTTGAAGCAAGATTCAACAGCAACTTTGGTGTTGCCTGGAATTGGAATTGCCTGAGTTTGGCACCCTGCTGGGCCTTAGCTACAAGAAGCAACTGTTTGAAGACAGTTCTGATGAGAACCACTTGTCAATAGATATCTCAATTATCTTCCGAAAATGTGGAAGATACTAATTTGTGCTGCTGCTCCATTATAATACAAGGCAGAACCAATCATCACAAAGAAGCCTCTCATAGAAAAGTATATTCCTCTCCACTCTAAGTTACCAATGCTCAAACATGGACACTTGCAATAAAGCATAAGCGAAAGTTAGTCACCACAGAAATGAGATGTTTGAGGAATGCTGACGGAGTAACCAGAAGGAATAAAATAAAAAAAATGAGATCATAAGAGAAAGAATTGGAATAGAACCAATCTTAAAACTACATACAAAAACAGCAAGTTAAGTGATTTGTTCACCTGGAGAGAATGTCTTGGGATTCTATGGCGTGCAAGGCCTACATAGGAGGAGGCCAAAGGAGGAGGAGAAGGCCAAAGAACACGAGGCAGACTCAGAAGATGGAGCATATAACAATGGTTGAGGCCACCAGAAGAACAAGAACCAGAACTTTGTATCTCCATTAAAACCCAAAGTGGTAAAAGAGGAAGTAAAAGAAGAAGAAGCTCCATTAAGTTTTCATAATAAAACGCATAACTGGGAACCCATTTTTATTAGCATAATGAGGAAATCTGGCATTTCACTGTAGACATTTTCTACAGTGCCTTCTTTAAGCTTCGTGGTTCAAATATTGTGCATCAGCTCCTTGCTATTGCTTGGCCTACCATCATAATGAATAAGTGCCTGGTACAGATATTTTATTTTTATTGCCTCCATTTTAATCTAGCTGCTTCCTTCATGAACATTTGTCTGTACACATGTTGGACAATAACCCATCACCCAATTAAAATTGTATTAATCCATAAAGCAACTGGCAGCAAAAATGTCATACACCAAACATCAGTATTGCACCATAAACCAACCAGAGAAGTAAATGCAGTGAAAAGAAGCGCCAGTAATTAAACTGTAAAATTTAAAAATTCAGAGTACTGTAATTGCAGATTGACTTTTATACATGGGAACCGGAATACATATTTTTCCAGGAAAAATGTATATTGATATTTTCCAACGAATCAGTACTTGTCTTTGAATAATAGAATGCTGTACTATTATTAATATTTGCCTATTAATTGGATTTTAATGCTGACTGAACCCAACCAAATATTTTATTAATTAGCAAAGTGAGCAGAAAGCGGAATAAGGAACTTGAAAAAAAATAGAATTCAGTGAGGAAAACAGTTTTGTACAATAGATAATTCTAAGGGGACTTAATTGAACATTAAAGTGGTAAAATGCATTGATATATTGATCAAAAGATGCTCATAGAGATTTATTACAGTAATTATTGGGATACTTTGTTTGCAGGTGTCCTAAGTTTGAGTAAATCCCTGGTGGTCCAGAAGGAATGTTCAGAAAGTGCAATTTTAGGCCCTCGTTACATTTATTAGTACTTGGAAGAAGTTATAGGAGTGTCTCTGGGGGTAGAGAGGTCAAAAAGTCAAGTCAGTGACCATGATCCCTTTCTTGACTTTTTGACCTTCCTCCTGAAGATGCCTCTCTGACCTTGGTTACATCAATGTAACTGAGGTTCTTTTCCAGTTAGGACTGTATGAGTATATATTCATTCCATTTTCCATAGTGTATGACTGACATTAAGCCAGTTTGGTCCAGTGGTTAAGGTTGGACCAGGTTAGAAAGCAAGAGACCGTGAGTTCAAGTATGGCCTTAGCCATGAAAACCACTTGAGTGACTTTAATGCAGTCATTCTCTCTCAACCCAACTTACTTTATATTGTTAATTATGATACCCTCTCAAGAATGACCTTGCATATCCTGGTTAAGAAATGTAATATAGTTTTCAAGAAAGGTTCTAGATTTTGGCACTAACATTTTCAGAGAAAACTGGAACTAAAGATGGATCTGGTGGATTCTTATTACTTGAAATAGAGTCTAAGGTTGCTAGTAGTCCTCTCAAAGTCTATTGTTCCGCCTTGAAAGTCAGGCTTATATGAAGGTGGGCAATGCATTTTCTAAAGATCTTTCACCTGCATTGAAAGCCTTGCACTGGATGCCAATTGGTTGGGGTGTAAGCTAAAGTGCAGATTTTTAACCTGGAAAACTGTTTAGGATCTGATGAGCTAAACAGCCTTTGAAAATGAACTGTTTGCAACAGGTAGCAGGAGCAACTTGTTTGGCATCTACTATAACAAGGTCTTCTGCATTTCTCTTAGATCAGGAGTCCTCAATCCCTGGTTCACAGACTGGTACCAAGTCTCTCTCCCCGCTCCTGGCGCCCTCGATCCAAGGAGCCAGAAATGTTGGGGACCACTGTCTCTTTAGACAACATAATCTGAGCCTGTTTGGAATAGCTGGGTGACATCATTTTGATTTTGGAATTGATTTTATGTTTTATTTATTGTATTTCTTGTGACAAGTTTTCTCTGACAAGAAAAGTGGGATAGAATTGAAGTAGTAGCAGTGATGATGATGATGATGATGATTCAGGCCACTCAGTACGAGTATGCTTGGGATAGAATAGGGATTCATCCTTCTATATCACTCCAAAACTAATTGCATGACAAAAGTGAGAAAATAATTCAAAAATTAAAGTGATGGTGAATGAATGCTTAATTAGCATTCAAAGTTTGCCAGTGGCAGGCTACACTTCTATAGGATTCACTGCTCAGACAAGGGAACAAGTATTAAATACTGCATTTTTAAAGTGAGATGCAGCAACTGCAGTGCTGACAAGATCAAATTACATTCATTATTCTTTTTCTTCCCAATATGCCAAGTCTGGAAAAACTTTTCATCAGAGGCTTGCTATAAAGCAATGTGAGGAGATGGCTACACCTTTCCACCGATTCTGCAATTATTATGTCACCAGAGCAGCTCTGGAACCACTTACTGATGAAAGTAAAACTATTAGTATTCCTCATATACTCCGTGTCTGCTATTGTTGGCTTCCTTAGCTCAGCATCTTGTTTCCACAGTGGACAACAAGATATTCTTGAGACTGCAATTAGCAAGGGCTCTCCCTTGGCTTCCTGGTAGCAGGAATTCCAAATTCCAAAGATGATTACATTGTTTTTTCTCGGTGTGAAATCTAAAGCTTCTAATCAAGTTGTGAAATATCATTACGTTCTCCAGCCATACTGTAGATGGGAGGACAATCTGCTACTCCCATCCATGTCCACTTGCCTCATTATTCCCACCTACCTGCACTTTTTTGTCATTGACTTTCTGGCCAACAGCCCTATAGAAGATGCCACTTAGAGAGAATCCGTTGTGTTGTGAGGTCGCCTAGTAGTTAACCATGTTCATTTTTCACAGTATCTGTGGAGACCCACAAAGCTGACCTTGAGAAGCTCTATGTCAGCAGCAGTTAACAAACACGAATTAATCCTGGAAAGGAAGAAGACATTAGAAAGAAGCTTAAGGTGGCCACGCCTTGATGCTCTTTGGTATAAGAGGGAAGGAAGGGAAAATGCTGGCAGGCTTTGTTATTATAGCTTACCTTAATAAAGTAAATTTCCAGTATTTCTGGTGGAGTCTGATTCCTGACATGGCTATCTCAAAAGGTATCTCTCTGAGGGACCCTCCGAGCAATGCTTCACTAATGAACAAATATCTACAAAGAGCTCTATTCCACTCCTTAGATGCAAAGAAGCGGGGAGCACACTTGGCTTCATCCTGCACTCAGCGTGGCTGCTTCATTGGCCCATCCAGCTATTCTGGTAACCTGATCTTTGGGACTGAACCATGCCCTGTATCAAGAAATGTTTCCCTCTATTTGATAAACCCAGATTCTAGTATTATAAATTATGCAGTATTGTATTACGAAAGCCAGTTTGGTTCAGTGATTAAGGCATCAGGCTAGAAAGTAGAGGACTACGAGTTCTAGTCTCTCCTCAGCCATTTATTTATTTATTTATTTATTTATTTATTTATTTATTTATTTATTTATTTATTTATTTATTTATTTATTTA
>JANHFO010006988.1:745171-762265 GCA_032468095.1 Pareas carinatus
AGCCTGGATAGGAGAGATGCAGCCATGACATATAACCTGGATGATTGAGAATCTCTATAGACATTTTTAACTGAATTGGCTTAACATAATCATAAGCAATATTTCAGGGTTCATCCAGACCACCAAGCCAAAGCCTACGGGGTGTTTTAGTTTCACTTTTTGACATTACTTGATCCAGCTAGAGTAATTATAGCATTTGATATATAACAGAATCCCAGATTTTTCATCCCACAAGGTGACTTCCTGTAGCAGGCCCTTTTCTGGACCATGTGCAATAAATAAATAAATGCTATCTAATTTTAATGCTCCTTTCCCCCTCCATATGGCAAAGATGAGGGTCATTGCAAATGTGAAATTTGATTTGCGTGGCTGGTCAGCCCATGTTTCTTTTGCTACCTGAGGTTATACAGCTAATTACAGCCCTTCCTAAATCACATACGGCATCTCAGGCTAACCCAAGTTGTTCTGGAACCCAAAGGAGAACATCTCATGGTGTCCAGTGCTACAGTCACTGCCTTCTTGGTTTTGATTTCCTCCACCCTAAATTTGATAGACACTGCTGAGAATATCCTACAAGTAATTCTTCTAAGAGTCCAAACAGTGGCCCAAACGGTCCATTTTACAAGTAGTAAACCTCTTTTCCTTGCAGATTTCAAAATTAAGACAGTAAAGCACAGGATTTTAATGTCTTGTTTTCTTGAAACCAGAGCAATTCTGCCCTATTTACTCTTCAGAGTGCAACAGAATGGCCTTATTTGTACCATGTGCTTAGTTTATACTTCAATTTATTGTGTAAGCCCAGAACATTAGTGAATACAACAATCAAGCTGGTTGTGAGAATCCAGCCACAGATTACTTTTATAACTGCACCTAGTCTCTTCTTAAGGACAAACATTTCTCCCCCTATTTTACATTATTTTGATTTTACTTTTATCACCTTAATATCTATACACTGTTCATTTTAACCTCTCTCTGCTAAAACACAAGGCTGGACAGAGGGCTACTATTAGGAACTGAGTAACATGAAGCTCTTACTATGCATTGAGATTAAGAAATAAATGAAACCCCCTTATCTGAACCAAACCAGGAAATAAAATAAAGCCTTATCTGGTTTTTGCATCTAAGCTGCATTTCTTTGTATCTGGGTGGCATCTGGTGTTTAGAGATTTCTTCTAGCAGCTGGATAACACACAGTCTAGGAGTGAGAATGCCTAATAATAATAGTGACAAAAACAATAGCTACTACTACTATATTATTCTAGCCATAGCCATAAAGAATTAAATAGCACAAATTGTTGTCACAAAAATATACACAAACGCTATTTATGAAGTTGAAATTGGGAAGTAGAATAGAAAAATATTCTTGCCAAAGCTCTGTATGAAACACTGAGATTATAAACATATTGGCAAAATAATAAGACACAGGAAGAATCAGATGGCAGTTGCTAAGGTTTTCTTAGCTTTCCTGTCATCATCTTGTAATCAAAATTCCACCAGTACAGATTACTATCTTAAATCACTAGATTTTGCTGTTATCCAGGATGTGGATGTTAGAGATTTGCTTATATCTGCTTTTAAGAAAAATAAAATAAAAGCTTTTTCTGATCCCCCCCATGGAAATTTTAAAATACTCTTTGCTATTATATTGAGGTAGGGTGACTATTGATTCCCTGTCAGGTGTGTTGTGAGCCCTCTCAGGTGTGTTGTAATATATGTTATTACTTTTGTCTGAATATACATGGGACCTTATTGTTTATCGTTGTTTTTAATCTTTTAAAATATTAGCTGCCCAAAGACCCACTCTCGGGAGGCCAGTAGCATTTAAATCTTATAAACCAACCAATCAACCAATCAACTTTGCAAAAATTATTGAAATCTATTTTATTTTCATAGAATTTTAAAAGCCTGACAGAGTTTCTCCTTCCCTGTCAGAATCATGATGGGGTAATATTGAGTTTCTTCCTCACTGTCTCTGATATTCTAGGCTAAGCCAATGCTTTCTTTATGGTGGTTGCACACTCGTTTCAAGATTGCCTACCCTCTACACAATCCCACCCCCCCTCCCACTACATATTTTCTCATGTTTTCAGATTTGGCTGAGATCTCCACAGACAACTGGTCTTTGACTGACTTTCTAGCTCTCGTAGAATCCCCAGCAGAGTTTTACATCTCCAACAGCACCCAGCTACCTTCACAAGCAATAATGGGAGACTTCATTCCAACATTGGAAGTTCAGTTGTATTCGGTATCCAGTATCTGTCCAATGTGTTGGGACTCTGATTCTCCACATTCCTTGTATAGTTTGAGATACAAAGCTTGGGAAAGTGATACCTATTTCTACCACTGTGATACACTACTTTTATTTTTATTTTTCCCCTACTTATAATTCTCAATCGAGACCATGTCACCTTACTCTTTGTCCATTAGTTTCTGTCTCTCTTTCTCTGCCTCAGTCCATATTTTTATTTTTTCCTTAAATACTTCACTTCGTCTTCAGAGAAGTGGTCAGTTCATGCTCACAATAGCTCTCTGATTCTGTTTCCCTCTTCCCTTACATCAGTGATGTCATTCTTCAGGCTGCGATACCTCTTCTCCTCTACTATTTTAATATAATAGCCTTGAAAAATAGAGGCAGGTTTGGGAAACATTTCAAATTAAGAACATCTGGAGGTTTTTCCCTCACCTGCCCAAGCAGGAGTTCTGACTTCTGTTCGACAAAGAGGAAGTATGGCAGGATGAAGAAAGCTCTATCTTAGCACACAAAGAGATAAATGAAATTATTTTAGCTGTTAAGATTTAGGAATTATGATCCTCCCCATTCCCTTTCTACAAAATGGCTAAATAAGCCTTTGCAAAAATCTTCCTATTGGGGTGTCTTTGGCTGTTTAACATTTCTTTAACAGTTTATGCAGTCAATAGTATCGTATTTTTACTTTCTGGTAACTGTTACTTTTATGTAATAATTAGTATGTGTCAGGACAGGGGTCTCCAAGCTTGGTGACGGTACAACTTGTGGCTGAGGAATTCTGGGAGTTGAAGTCCATAAGTTGTAACTTCGCCAAGCTTGGAGACCCCTGTGTTAGGGCTTTGGTTAGCTTAAAAACAACTTAGAGGAAGAAGGAATATCTATGGGAGGGGTCAAAAAAGTTGAGACAACCAAAACTGTGGGACCAATGCCCACTTCTTTTTTTTTATAAGAATCTACACACGTGGTCATCTTGCCTTCTTTGACCTTCTTCCCTGGCAGACATCCCTGCAACACAGCACCTTTTTGCTCTTCGTTAAAATCTCAGAAGTTTTTTTTCAGATGCTCCTATTAGCTTAAATAAAAGGGCTGCGGTTTTTAAAAAAATCCACTCATTAAAATTAGCGTTATTTTTTTAAATAAATCCTCTCAGCTCAGGAAAAGCGAGGAAGCTAAGTCCTTTCTTCCAAGTCATTTTCCATGCAAGAGACCCTAGGATAGAAGTGTATTTAAAATGAAAATGTGCTTTTAAAAACATACTGATGTACCATCTAGGAACTGTCAAATGTGCTTCTTCTTGAAATGTGACAACAAATCTTGAAAGCTGCTTGAAAGAGATGTGAGAATATGAAAGGTCAGCCCCACTTCTTGAGAGGAAGGAATTGAATTATTGCACCACTGCTTCTGCATAGAGAGAAGGAGGGACCATAGCAGAGAAATTGTAATTCAGTGGTAGGTTCCAAATTTTCAGCTCTCCTCTCATCATCAACATCAATGTTATTTCCACCCAGTTCCTGCTCTTAAAGATAACCCCATCGGGAAATGCCTCAACTTGGCCAAACAGAACAGATAGTAATAAACTAACTGGATTAAGAATCTTCCTTGTAAAAGGCAGCTTCCTACATTCTTATTAGGTTGGAAGGTAGTATCTCTTTTCACCCTGCAGCTTCTGTGTTAAGTGTCTGGTAAGACTAAGCATTGTAATGGAAGAGAGTGGTGTCGCAGCTGTTTGGTGGCTATCTCTGCTTTGTTTTTTTTTCCTGCATGAAGAGCAGAGGATACACAAGGTGCCCACTGTTACTATCACAACAGACAGTTATGGTGGAGTTCTTGGTGCTGTCAGCTTGCTTCCTTGCAGTCATTTCATTACTCAACTAGGGAACATCATCACATTCATTTGCACTGATGATGTTCCCTAGTTGGGTAATCGAAATGTCTGCAAGCAAGGAACTAGTTCCCAGACAAGAACTCCACAGTTCAGTTCTTAATGACAGATATTCTCCTCTATTGGAGACTGTACTGAATGCACACAGTTTAATTTTAGCTTCTGACTGGCAGATAGGATGACTTGCAAATCAAAGAAAACCAGATAGATAGCTCCAAGCATAGCTAATTAACTAGCCCATTCCAAAAGTGAACGTATAAGAGATCTCATGGTGCAAGCTGAATGTCTAAATATGCAGAATATAAATTGTTATGAAATGATAATTTGCAGAACCTGACCTTGTGGAAGGGATGTTTCTCTCCCTGAAATATTTCTCTGACACTTTTGAGTCTCAGGTTCACAGCTCAACACGGAGCTAGACTACTGGATATATTGAAGAGATGTTTGTTTGGATCGTAAGCGATCTGGAAGCCTGACTTAAAGCAAGATGCTTTAAATGGCCACTTTCAGCATTTGTAAAAGAACTGGGATTTAGTGATTCACATGTGTGTGTTTTTAAATATATAAATAAGTAAGTAATTGTGGTGAATACTAAGGCAAAATTTCCAGATGACTACATGTCTATAAGACTTTAGAAAACATAAAATTTGTGATTTCCCAGAGCTGTTTCTTTTTTGCAAGTGACAATCCTTGCTCATTCCTGGAAACTTGACAAAAAACCTGCTAAGGTCTCTTAACACCTAGGCGGATGTGTATTCAGTTGCTTGACAGAGACAATTATTATTCTTTTACCTCTTTGAGAAGGATCAAAGCAAACTATGAATGTTTTTTCCCCTGGTGCCTTAATTTACAAATCATTCTTTTCACTGCAAGTATTGTTTAGAGCAGAGTTTCTGCAATTCTTCTTGAGACTGAAAAAGCAAACATATCTATCAAAAAAACTGTCAACATTTGAAAGAATATCTTATTTGATTTGATGCTAAGGCACACCTTTGTGCTTGCACAGAATTGTCGGTCATGACACACAGTCTGAGGTAAGAACAAGGTAACAAATATTTTAGACCAGGGATTTTCACTCTTAGCTACTTTAGGATATGTGAACTTCAACTTCCAGAATTCCCTAGGTAGACAGATCATTATGCTGTCTGGGAAATGATGGGAGTTGAATATTTTCTCCTGAAAGCATGGCTCTAAATTGATTAATGATACCATTAAATATTGATTAATATCTGTGAACCATCCATCCAAAACATAAGGATAAAAAGGAAAATAAATGGACATTTATATTGACAAAGCCACTTAAAGCACTTTGGACCAGTTTGCTCTAAAGTTTTGTCCTATCTTCCTTTGTTGAAAATCTAATTTAAATGTATACAACAGCCCATTTCCTTGATGGAAATCATGCACAGATTTATTCAATGTTGTATGATTCTTTTGACTGTTCCCCTTGCATAAAATACCCATATTTGTTGATGATATTTGTTGATGATCAATTCCATACATTGGAGATATAGCTTAAGAATAACATATAAACAGCAATCATCTAAAGCCAGACCAAGAATTCGTTGAATTAAATTAACTCATAATTAACTCTTGTGAATTAATTCTTGAGTCTCATTTGTAAGTATGAGCATTTTTCCAGGATAAGGTCAGGATGGAGAGAGTGATATCATGAATGTAATTACATAATTAGCATGAGTTGCATGATGTCGTGACATACATGGCATCAGTATGGTTTCTGCTGGGCATTTTAATCCATGACAGCAAGGTGCTTATAACTAAGGAGCATTTCACTATACTTAGAAACTCTGGTTTGTCAGCTGAGAAAGGCTGATCCTATGACCTTGTATATTCAAAAAAAGAGTAGCAGCATTGCATGTTACAGGGAAGTAGAATTCTATGATAAATTAGTAAGCAGAATGAAAATGCATGCAGTATTTTTTTCATTCTCTTAATTGTACTTGTTTTAGACATCTATTAATAGTAAAAAAAAAGTCCTGATACAGCATTAAATCTAAGTAGTTTGGAAATGTTTCTCTTATTACTAATTAAAATTATGCCAACATTTTACTTCACATCTATTCTTTTGCTGTCAGTGGTAAAGAAAGAACAATCATATTATTCTTTTCACATACTGTTTATTTTTAGTGCGTTCTATACAGGCTCCTTAAATTTTTTCCCTCTTAAATATATTGTTCCAAACTACTCACATATTTTATGCCTGTTCCTATACTTCCAATCCTGTTTAATGAGTATTTTTAATTCCTAGTTCCTAGTTCACACAGATGAATCAGAGTGCCAAGTGCAGAAATGGACAGCATATAACTTTTTCCACTTGGCTATGTGACAAAAGCTTAGCTTTACAAATGTCTAATGCAGTACCTTAACCTCGGTACCTTTAAGATGTGTGGACTCCCAGAATTCCTCAGTGAGCAACAAAATGTAAGAGCTGGGCCACTGAGTTTGCTTGGGATGTTGATAGGAATGAAATAGATCTGGAAACTTTCTGATTACAGTTCCATTAAACCAGATTTGCATACAAGGACGCACTTATTTTTCCTTAACCAGAATATTCGACTATGTGTTAAGAAGTCACTTTGGAGATTTAGAGTGAATCAAAGAATTATGTGTGTGTTTTTGCCTAGTTCTTAAATCTCCCCCCCCCCAGTTCTTCTTTAATTATTGCATAAGCTTAGCCATAAAAATAGGTCAAGATAAAAATATAGCATAATGCACCCCTCCACAAACATATCTCCCAAGTTTCAGCACATCTCTAGCATTACCCTAAGTAGCTAGGGTAATCCTATGCGCATCTGTTAAGCAATAAACTAACTTCAAAGAGCTTTAGGGGAGGGAACCTTGTGCTCTAGAACCACATATACCTCTTGAGTCTATTTTTATACTTCTTTGGATCTGAATTTCAGACACTCTCTGCCCATGATAAGTTCAGATTTCTGGCAAGAGCAATATTTTGTATTCAGAAACTGTGGGCAAAGAGAGTGAGGAGTAGCCGCAAGAGGCTGTATCAGTGTTGGCGCTCTGTGGGCACACACGCCGTCGCCCCAACACAGGGTTCCTCTCTCCCTTTCCACATGCGCCTGAGGATATTTCTGACATCACCCCGCCCCTCTGCCCAGCAGTCCAATGGGAGCGCTTCCTCCCTGCCCTGTCTTGGGTAAGGCGGGTGGCTCAAATACAGGTATATCAATATCTGCTGCTTGCAGAAGAGAAGCTTGGTTGACCCTAGGCACACAATCTGTAACTGGCCATTTGAAGCAAATCTCTCCAGATTCATGCTTGGCAGTAATTTTAAGGACTGCCATACTGTTTGCTTTGCTATCTGCATAGGAACTGTTGCAGTAAGATCAGGTTTCTGTTGTTCACGTGGGACATCCAGAACTGAACTGCCATCGGACAGAGGCCGTGGGAGACAGGAGCTGGCGTTCTAATCCATGGGCAAGACATATCTTCTAGTATTTGAGAGAGTGATTGATATAATCCGTCTCCTGTGCACAAATATGAAACATTCCTCTTCCCCCTTTATTCTGAAAACAATAGGCCTCAAATAGAAAGCACAGGTGTCCGTTCTCAGAAAGGTCACTTACTTCGTACACAAAGAAACAGTGCTGTGTTTGATAGAGATTAGAATAGTTCTCAGAGGAACTGAGTTAATCGTGGTTTTACTGATATGCCAGGAGGGGCTAACAGCCAGGCAGAAAGAAAAAGATACGGTTGCTCAAGTAGGCAGAGAGAAAGAGAGAGTGTGAGAGATGATTTTCCTTTATGACACAAATGGCGGTTATAACTAGTTCTTGAAGTCCACCCTACCCAGGAAAAAGATATTCTAGCATGCAGACAACAAATAAGAAGTTACATAACTTGGTGCTATTATTTGCAATAGTGTCTAAATGTATGGGAAAGTGAAAGCTACCCTGTTTCCCCGAAAGTAAGACATCCCCCGAAAATAAGACCTACTTACAGTTTTCCTCTTGCTGAAATATAAGGCATCCCCCTGAAAATAAGATCTCCCCAATAATAAGGCCTCCCCCAAACATAAGGCTTCCCTGATAATAAGCCCCCCCGAAGCTACCGTAACTCTGGACTCTGGACTGTAGCGGCGGGTGCCGCCACACAGGTCACTGTTGTCCACAGCGCAGCCAGAGCAGACAGGAAGTGCGAGGTCTCTTTTAGTCAGAGGGTCAAGCTGCTGCCTGCTGCTCGCTCTGCCCTGATGGAGTCTGACTGACTCACAATTAGACGGAGTTGTGCGGGGCAGGAGTCGGGCACATTGTGTGTATCATATTCTTCTTCATGGAAAAATAAGACATCCCCATAAAATAAGATCTAGCACATCTTTGGGAGCAAAAATTAATATAAGACACTGTCTTATTTTTGGTGAAACAGGGTAGATTAAATGGCAGAAGTGTGTGTATGTGTATGTGTGTGAGAGAGAGACAAGATGGTGATCATCTCTGGCTTTATGAGTATTGGGACCTGCATAAATTACACTGGCTTAAATTCATTTGCTCTTTGACCCTAAAGTAAGCCCAGATTGTGATTTTCATCCTTGAACTAGCATGCCAGACTGGGTGTACTTAAAACAACCCTGCCCCAGCCCATAGCAAATGCTGTTGGTTGACAGAATAAAGAAATTAAAGTTGAAGAAAATTATCTGTGATTTTTTAAATTTTCCCCTCTGTTTCAACTCCTTTTTAGACCAGCTAGCTTAGGTGTTTGGTAGAAGCCAGGATGACGTCATATGCACTCAGTTGCCTCATGACATGAATAACATCCAGTTTGTTCACTTCATTTGTGGAAGACATCATGACGTGTGATGTCATTTCATTCCTTTGGCTCCATGGCACCTAGTTTTTTCTAGAAAGTTCTTTCTTACAAGCAACTTTTGGGATAAGTTCTTATAGACAGAGATGGATTTTTAAAATTATTTTTAAATCAGAATCTTTTGCTAATCCACTACAATCACCCAGTAAGTTACTCCCTTCCTTCTATGATTAGCATCTTCAACTTTGGAAAGTATTGCATTATATTACTCTAGTCACTATTCTTTCCTACAACTATTAATCTTCACTAGTCAGGAAATAGCCACATAGCATTTTTGAGCAACCCAAAAGGGTGAATTTAATTTAATTGTCTTCTGTGTTGCGTACCGCAATCCTGTGTACCAATGTCAAACAGGATGTATCCTCAGCTGTGTTGAAACTGCAGTTCCCAGAATTCCAAACCCACAAGGCCATCACCATGCTGTGTGTCTGCAAATTCTGGAGGTTGAAGTTCAAACACATCTGAGCAGATTGAGTTGAGAAAAAGTTGCTGTGAACATGCCTACAACTTGCTTTGTTTGTTCACATTTGCAGTCGAAGCTGACAGAGTAGGTAATGCATGAAAGGGTGATCAATTCTGTGGCAAGAAACTGCAATGTGGGAAAATACTTGCTATATTTGCTGCTCCAAGCCTCTGTCGGCAAATGTCTGATGGAAAATAGAAGTTGACTTCCCTCAGGATGAATTCTCAGAGGGGGATTTGAGCATCAGCTGCTGCAGTTTGTACAAATCTGTCCCATGTACTAATTAATTCTCCAAACACTCTTGTGTGTCAAGCAGCTATTATAAGACCCCCTCTTTCTTTGAAGCTGAAAACATAGAACTCATAAAAGTTAAGCCATTGAGTGAAGTTGAGAGCAAATTCAGTGCCAAGTTTCCTTTTTAAAGGGAATATAGTACTGTCTTAAAGCATGATTATCAGTCTGTAACTAAGTTATATGGGGAATAAATCTCCATTGTGTTGGTTTAACAGGAAGATAAAATAGACCGTATGTCATCCACATGAAATAGATGGTTAGTAGGCATGCAGAGTGGAGGCAGTCAGATAAATAGATATTATGTAATAAAGAAACAAGACTAATGAAAGGAATAAACATCCCTACAACCAGTTGGGCAGCATATTTCTACAAAATAAAAATATTTGCTCAGTGTTGGATTTCCATAGAAATACCCCTTGATGAATAGAATAGAAAAGAAGCACTGAGAGAGACGTGATCCATAATATAATGATCAAAAATAGCCTTATCTGCATTTGAGCGCTCATTATTTCTAAAAAATTATGTCATCTTTTAGGTTTCCTATGTCATTAAAGAAAGGAGCACTGGCATATTTTGTTTTTCATAATTTGATCTAAATTGCTTGCAGGTAATAGAGTGAGGATCAGAGCAGGAAGTTTAGTCTACAAGTGAATAGCCTTATCAATGAATCTGAAAATGGGCAGAAGTGTGGGAACTGAATTTAGTGCAGTACAAACACTGAGGATTCAATACTGTGTCAAGTCTTCTTTTGGGGGGTGGATGTTTTGGCTTGGTGTCTTGGGTCAACCCACTCTTGTGGATGCTACATTGTGACTTAACTGGGTGGTTGAATCCAGTTTATTGTAATTTACTCAGTGAACCATGACTAAACACTCATGGCCTAGTATGATGAGTGAATTCAACCTTTTAGAATGGGTGGAGAAGGCTTAGTAGATACCAGACAGATACTAAGTACATTAAGTTGTTCAGTATAGAAATAAAAACTTCACACTGTTAAAATGTTAACTGTTCAAGTCCTGTTTAGAAATAGGAAATATAAATTAAGTAAATAAATAAAATAGCCTCCATTGAAAGTAAATGCAAGATAATTCGCTATGGATAAAAGGAAGTATTTTTTGTATATATAGCACAGTTGAACCGTGAAATTTGTTGTAACAGTGGTCTCCAATTTACATGAATTTAGAAATTCTTGGAGTTTAAGGATACCAAGGACTATTAGCCTTGATAATCGTATACTATCTTCTGAATTAAAGGCAATGTATCTGAAATACCACTTGCTTTGAAACAGTTGGCCTCTTGTCCAAGTTTCTGTGTTTGCCAGATGCACCTGATTAGTCCCTATGTGACAGAATACTGGATGTAAATAGCTCCTTGTTTCACCATGCCTTTTTTATAGCCATACCATAATTTGAAAGTAAAATGGTCATTACATTTAATGAACACAAGTAACTAATTTTAAGTTCAGAGTAGAAGTTGAAGCTTTAAATATTAAGCAGATGACTAAATGAAGTATAAACCATTGAGTTTTAATTTGGTAGTTAGGCGGCACAGAGTAGTTAAGACTGCAACAGTCCAGAAGGCAGCAAAAATTACCGAGATCACTAATTCTTTGCTGTGATGTAATGGTCATCCAGTTTTTTTCAGCCCAGTCCCATGGCTCTAAATAAGTATGGTAATGGGAAACACAAGGGATTTCCTTTCTGCCTTAGCCTATATTGTCCTTACATAGGAAAAGCAATATGTGCAATAGATGTGTTGATTTAAAAGTTTCCAAACTGCAGCATGAGAAACTGAAACCTGCTTCCATTTCTTGCTCCCTCTGGAGCTTACCTGACGCAGCCTTAATGTTTCCCCCTCTGTCTCATTTGCAGACAGAATCAGAATTTATTTTCACCATGTGTGTCACGACACACAAAGAATTTGTCTTAAATGATAGTGCTCAAAACTACATACATACACAACAAGAATACAATCAAGAGCCAGGATGGTACAGTGGTTAAAAGCAGCACTGCAGGCTATTTCTGCTGACTGCCATCTGCAGTTAGCCATCAGTTCAGCAGTTCGATTCTCATTGGCTCAAGGTTGACCCAGCCTTCCATCCTTCCGAGGTCGGTAAAATGAGGATCCAGATTGTTGGGGGCAATATGCTGACTCTGTAAACCACTTAGAGAGTGCTCTAAAGCACTGTTAAGTGGTATATAAGTCTAAATAATGAATAAATAAATAGTCAGTTTGAAATATAAGCATAATCACGATCATTCGTATATATGCATAATCAATTAAGTATATAAGCATAAGGTACATTCATAGTCTTAAAGTACATAACATTCATCATGTCTTGTTGTAAAGTGTGGACAAAAAACTTTTCATCTTGTCAGGATACCCTTTGCACTAACACTGTCCTATGAATCAAATTGCAAAGTGTTCTGTTTTATCCCCTTTTATTTTAATTTCCTAATCTCTTCCCTTATTTAATACTTGCTCCCCATAGTTCTCCTTCCTGCCTTTATTTATTTTCATTTTCTTCTGATAACAATTGAGCTGAAAATCAGTCTGTTCAATTGGTATCAATCAGTTCAAATTTAACAAGTCTATAAGCATTGGAAACATACTCAGGAAGTGACTTGTGAAAAAGTTATTGAGTCTTTGTTTTTATAAAATCAAAATCAGAGATTGCAACTAGTCTGCAGTGCAAAGGATATGCAGGGACTCCTATTTAATTGCACCACTTCATTGCTCCTATCTGAATGTTCTAAAATTTAGGTAGTATTTTTTTTTTACTATTTTGTAAACCTTTGCACGCAGAATTTCAGTGCCAACAATTGTCATCCTTAAACTGCACCAGCTTCATTCCCATAATTTTCAGCAATACCCCTCGTACAGTCAGCTTGGGGAAGACTTTTCTAGCAGAAGACTGAGGGATAGTGACTTGCCTATTGCTATTCACAAGTGAGCTTTGGGTGAATTGAGTTTACAGCACAATCACTTGATGGCGCATACTCAAATCAATCAAGACCAGATCTGAGGTGCAAAATCCAGGCAGCCATTAACGGCAGCCAAAAAGTGAGATTTTTCTGAATCTTAGATGCGATTGAGCAGTTGCCCATAGTGATATTGAAGATGATGGCAGTTTACAATTAAGGAAGGTGTGACTGTAAGGAAAGAGCAAAGCTAGAGTAAGCGAATCTGCATTTCGAGTCAGAGGATCCGTCCATTTGTCCTGTTGGGGGCTAGTTAGAAACAGAAACAGTCTCTTGTGTCCTCCTCTGAAGCTGAAATTGGAACCCAATGTCAGAGGGATGTCAAAGGGACCTGGTAGGAGTATGATGGGGAGATTTTCTCCTACAATCTAAAACATATTAAGTATTCAGACCTTTGGAAATTGGATATAAATATATTTAATGTCATTGTGAACACTGAAAATAAAAAATAAAACAAATTAAAAATGAACTATGCAAAGAGCAAGCATTGTCTCTTACTCCAGCTGCCTAAACAGGGCACTCTGACTACAGGGGCATTTGTAGCAAGCTGATGTTTCAACCCCATGATAAAAAGTGTGTCAAGGCAGGTGTGTCCGGATGTAATGTTGCAAGCACCACCTCTTGTGTACTTCTGTATGACAGTATGGCGTAGGTCTGAAAAGGATGGGGTATGATGTAGTGTCCCTTAGCATATTTTGTCTCCCTGCTGATGGTCATCTTTGACCAACTGATAAGCTCAATCTGTTTCCTGTCTTGCACAGGTATTGTAACAGACTCTTTATATTTAGTTGCTATTGTTCAGGAGATTCCAATACCCCTTGCCCCTGCTCAATGGATCCTGATGCGAAGCGGTTAGTTGGCCTGATACATTGCACTTGGGAGTTTCTTGGTTTGCCATGTCACTAGGGCTGCAAGAAGCCTCTGAGCTGCAATGAAATGCAAAACCACAACTGTCCTTGGAAGCACCACTGCCTCAGTTCAGCCCACGGTCACTGCAAAGCTGCGAAGCCCCCGCAGCACAGGGCTGCAATGCCCTGGGAAGCTTCAGCTGCCCCAGTGCAGTTCCAGCCACTCACCCTACACTCCGGGGCCACTGCCGCCCTGCGCTCCGCGATCCCAGTGGACTTCCACTCTCCTGCTCTTGCTACTGGTGAGGCACACCCGGCCTGTCCCTTTGCAAGGCAACTGCTGGCCCACGTGAGGCCATTTTCCCCAGGGTCTTGTGAGGAAGCCACTGTATGTAACCTTGAGAAGAGAGTACTTGCTTTTGTTTTTTTGCCTTTAAACATTTTAAACGCCTCTCTTTGTTGCTCTGTATTTTTATTTAATGGACTCCCTCCATGCAGATGTGCAAAATACATCTTTATGAAGAAATTGGGCTGGGAATAGGTAAGCTGATTTGTTCCAGATGTTTTTGGCCCATCCTCACAATCATTTGCCATGGTATGCTGACTGAAGTTGAGGCATGCAATGAATCATAGAATGGAAGGATTGAAAGGTATCTTGGAGATTATCTAATACAAACCCTGCTTTATGCAGGAATGTGCTGCCATTGCATCTCAGCAGATGGCCATCCAGCCTCTGAAAAGAGGGCCCATCTCTCAGGGCAATCTGTTTAATTGTGGTAACAACTTCATAAGAAATGTTTCCTGCTATCTAATCAAATCTACCTCTTTGTAATTTAAATCTATTCTTTCTTCTTCCTATCTTCTGGGACAACTCTGAAGGATCCTGTGCCCTCTCTTGTGTGGTGGTGCTTCAGGTATTTCATACAGTCTTCTTTGCTCCAAATTAAGGGTGCTCAGTGCCCTCAACTGTTCCTTTTAAGCTCTTCCTTCCCAGCCTCCTATCAGTTTGTCAATAACTTTTAAAGTGTGCTGCCAGTTAATGGAAGTTGTTATTATTTATATTATTTTCCTCCTGGGCCTCAGGTTGGCATATATCACCTTTCTGAGAAAACCTCTAGACCTGAAGGTGTATTTGAATGTGGGTCACAGTAAATTTAATTGCAATTCAAAATGTTTGAGAAGCATCAGACTGCATATAGCTTATACGATTAATGTCTAGGTAAATTTAAGATGGGAAATGTTCCTTCAAATATTCCTTTTGTATGTCATAATAAATGGTCTATCATAACTATTCTACCTTTTCTCGGTGTTCCAGCTTGTCAAATATTAACACTTTAGTGCAGACAATTAGAATTCTGGCTTTAAAAAAAGACAGAAACCTTATTGAGCTGATCATTTCATTTCTTAAAAAAAACAGATGCTCTGTAAATGTGCACGTATATTTTAATTTCTCCAAATTGTATTTGTTCGTATTTAATTCAAATAAAATTATAGAATCAAGAGAGTTGGAAAGAACCATCTAGGTCATCAAGCCCAACCCCTTTTCTGTGCAATCCAAATTCAGTTAAGTTCAAATTAAAGCAGAGAAGACGCTGAGCTTGTTGATCGGAAGGTCTGCAGTTCAGATCCCTAGCACCATGTAACGGAGTGAGCTCCTGTTACTCGCCCCAGCTTTCTTCTAGCAGTTTGAAAGCATGTAAAAATGCAAGTAGAAAAATAGGGACCACTTCAGTGGGAAGGTAACAGCGCTCTGTGTGACTTTGGCATCTAGTCATGCCGGCCACACGACCACGGGGGAGTCTTTGGACAGCACTGACTCTTCGGCTTAGAAACGGAGATGAGCATCACCCCTAGAGTTGTACCAACTAGCACGCTGTGTGGGGGAACCTTTATCTTAATCAATGACCTTTTAGCTTGAATGAAGAATAACTTATAATCTCTCTTCACTCTTAGATTTTCAAACATTCAGTGAAATCTGCCTTCCTGTAATTTAAGACAATTATTCTGCATCCACAATTCTGTGATGATTTTATGTGACAGCACTTCAGGGACTTGAAAGGTGGTGTTTTCATATTCTCTCTTAGTTGACTTTTCTCAGGGCAGAGCTTACCGAGGTTGTTCAGTCACTCATTAGAAGATACCATCCAGTCCTCTTGAACTCTTTGTTGCTGTGCTTTATACAACATGTTCAACCTTCTCTGAATCTTTCTTGAAGTCTGATGCACACACTTTGACACAATCAGGTGTCAAGTGTTTTCCCCGAAAGTGTGGGAAAGGATGAGAAAGAAGACTGAGCAGAAACGATGAAACCAAATCATGCTTATGGTCTGCTGCTTTCTTTCTCTGGGGCAAATATTAAACCACTTGCCTATGAATTCTTGTTATATCTGCTATTTCCAGACTGTGTTAGCATAGAGTGGACCCATAATTTATTTTAAGTGAAACTCTGAGGCTAACACAACTCCAAAGCAATGAAAGCCTGTCGTGTTTATCTTGGATGAATAGTAGAGCAGAACTTTGGGAGATAAATTGCATAGAGGAAGAAGGCAGTAAGTCAAATTTAAGTGGCTTAATGGTAATTATGTGAACTCTCCATGGTTTGTCATGCAATGTGAGTCTTTCCTACACACACTGCTATCATTTTAAAAAAAATGTTATTTCAGAAGGGTGGGAGAGTTCATCTAGCCCCAATATTTATTGAAAAATAATTTTAATAAGTTATTATTTTTAGTAATATTCTAGGGTGTCTCCAATAGAGTGTACAAGTAAAGATTTCTGACCAAAACACTGAGCATTAGCCACCTGCCAATTTGTATTTAGTAGGGTATATAGCTGATCAAGAATTCTAAGTTAAAAAGATTAAGCTAATGACTGCCAGCTTCCCTGTTTGTATTTCTCATTACTGGGCTGTTTTTGTAAGGAATTAGTGGGGAATGAGTTTTATGTCCATCACATTTTATTCCTGGAGAAAAGGCATGTTATAAATAAAAATAATGTATTTTATTTTGCTTTATATTTTATATCTATATGGAAGACGGCCATACTATTGAGATTACCCAGTGATATCTAACATCCGACCCTTTCTTAACCATAGTTAATGTTCCCATAGGAATTGTATCAGGCATCATGAATTGACTACAGTAAAGAAATGAATGCAAGCAGTGCCCTCATTTCTTCTTGACCATAGCAAAAACTGCTGCAGATCTAGACTTTTAGAGCTGTCCTGGAGAATTGTATTTAAAACACCTCCTCTTTCCTCACAAAACCCATTCTGTCATCTACACAAAGAAGCAGAAAGACTTGTATATATGGTTTGGAGAAAAAGAATAAGGAATTCGGATTGTAGCCTTTGCCTGTTCATCCATTCAATCTGTTGCAAACTAATACTTGGAGCCAAAACACAGCATTGTATCATCTACAACAGAGGTCTCCAACCTTGGTCCCTTTAAGACTTGTGGACTTCAACTCCCAGAATCCCTCAGCCAGCTCTGGCTGTTGAATTCTGGGAATTGAAGTCCACAAGCCTTAAAGGGACC
>JANHFO010006988.1:845676-863715 GCA_032468095.1 Pareas carinatus
TCTCTCTCCGTCCCTCCCTCCCTCCCTCCCTCCCTCCCTCTCTCTCTCCATTTAATGATGCATTTTGTCCTTCTGAGGGTCTTCAGACATGCATGTAGCTTGGTAAATGCAGATTTCCCCAGATTACTGACTACTAATGGATTAAATATGAATAAAACAAGGTATAACTTGACCAAGAAGGAGCTTGGCATTAATTTGGATGCCAGTTTTAAATCTGAAAGCTGCTGATGTTTGTAGACCTGAATGCAGTAATAAATCTATGTTCTTTCCCCCTCTAGTCACTACCAGTCACCACTCATCTTCCTGTAAGTCAAAGTCCTCTAGCATTGTGACCTCCACCAGTGGTCACTCTTCAGGGAGCTCCTCTGGAACCATTGCCTACAGGCAGCAGCGGCCAGGGCCACACTTCCATCAGCAGCAGCCTCTTAATCTCAGCCAGGTAAGCAATGGGCAAATGAGCCCACAAAGCCTTGTAATAGCCTCTGGGCATTGCAATCCAGGCAAAGCAATGGAGATCAGTTTACTCAAAATAAGATGAGTTAATCTGAGTTAATCTGACCTCAGCCATGGATCAAAGGTTAGAAGTGGATGGAGTAGGAAGGAAACTTTTCATTCAAGAGAAATGGGGTGTGGGTCTTCATAACTGAGTTCTTGGACATGCTAAGCCAAACAGTGATTTGCTCCTGGTTGGATCCTGTGCTTGTGGTATGTAAAGCATAACTTCTGTGTTCTTGGCTTGGATTACGCCTAAATTGCAGAACAGTTAGGCAGAATGTAAATTCATTTTAGTGTTGGTGAATTTAAAAGAATTTAAAAGAAAAGCACATTGCTGTAGCTTAAACTACAGTAACAGAAACCAATTATAGAAAACTGGAATAAAGGTATTTTTCCAGCCTTTATTCTGATCCTTTTCTTTCCCCTTTCTCCACACTGAATTGTAAATTTTAAACCTAGTCACTTGTTCAGTGATTGCACTGTATCAGTTATACAACAAAAACTATCCATATGGGTTTTCTCATATTGTTAATGGAATAATGTGACACTTGTACAAACCTGGTATACAAACTGGTATCCTTAGTCCGGTGACTTTTCTCCTTCAGCTGCTTTTTAAAAATAACTTTTCCTAAATAGAATCCAACCTGGAAAGAGGCTCCTGGGAGACAGGGGAATCTGCAGAGAAAAATTATTCTGTTAAGCCTCCTTTGCCTGATAGTTTCTGTCCTCCTACATTCAGGTCCATGAAAATAAGCCATGATTTTTACGGAAAAATAGATTTGCTGACTATACTGCTAGAAAGATAGGAAAGAAGGCCGCTTACGCCCATTTCCATTGCTCTCCGTTTCTTGATTTTGTTAAGCTATCCCTTTGGGAGTTCCCCCCAATTTCTCCTTTCTGAAAGTCTGTCAAATTTAGGGACGTGAGAGTTTCTTGAAAAACTGCTCACATTAAAATGGTATGAACGGAAGCACATTTTTCAAAGGAAGCTTTTACAATTTTTGACTTTCTACGCAGTTATTGCAAACAAATTTTGCTGATACATTTTTTAAAAAAATATTTGATTTTTGTACATTGGCTAAATTCTCTCCCCCACCCCAACCCTCTTGAAAATATTGTCATCCTGGCCATAATATTCACCTTTTAAGTCAGACTTAGGATATACTGCAAAGCATGAGGAGGTGACAGTCTCCCATGCAAGGCAATCCATGTTGCTCAGTTCTTCCACTAGCAAACACTTGTAACCAAGAGGATTGAAATTACTAGAGGACAAAGATCCACCACCAACTTACCATAAGTTGCCCCTTTCTTTCCTTTGTACAGGCGCAGCAGCACATCGCAACCGATCGCACCGGGAGCCATCGACGACAACAGGCTTACATCACTCCGACAATTGCTCAGGCACCGTATTCCTTCCCACACAACAGCCCTAGCCACGGGACAGTCCATCCTCACTTGGCTGCCGCTGCTGCTGCCCACCTTCCAGCTCAACCTCATCTATACACGTACACGGCACCTGCAGCTCTGGGTTCCACGGGCACCGTGGCCCACTTAGTGGCTTCCCAAGGGTCAGCTCGACACACCGTACAACACACTACTTATCCAGCCAGCATCGTCCATCAGGTTCCGGTCAGCATGGGTCCTCGTGTCCTTCCTTCGCCCACCATCCACCCAAGTCAGTATCAAGCTCAGTTTGCCCATCAAACCTACATCAGTGCATCTCCAGCCTCCGTCTACACTGGATATCCTCTAAGTCCTACGAAGATCAACCAGTACCCATACATCTAAACACTGGATTGAGGAAAACACAAACACACACACAAAAAAAGACATTTCAGCACACATTGAGAGGAACAAGGCTGCTTTTATATTGAAGAATGTCCCAGGCAAATGAACAATGCAAGCGGGAGGCACCGACAAAACTTGAACAAAGGAAACTTTAAGGAAGAAAGCAGACAAAAGAAGACACGTCCTACACTTTTATTTAAAAAAAAGAAAGAAAAGAAAGAAAAAAAGCTAAAAAGAATGAAAAATAAAAATACAAAAAAATAATAATAATAACAATTCTGCACCAAACCACATAGTGGTAGAAGCAGAAAGGACCACTGTTGTCTGGTCCTGTTTTGGATAACTTCACCAAGAGACTTTTACAGATTATTTTCATCTGATTACCGGAGACTCCATTTAGGAATTTGTTGTTCAAATCTTATAATACAAAGTTTCATAGGTGTTTGGGTATATTTTTTTTAATGAAACAAAGAAGCATACAAATTAGGGATTTATCCAGAATTTCAAAAGGGTTATGACTTTGTCTTTGCACTGGTTGCTGTGACCCAAAATAAAAAAAAAACACAATGAAAAGTGTGATGTGTTTTCTGTTGGTAATGGAATGAGCAAAAGCCGAGGGCTGTTTTGGATTGTTCCAGCTCTCCCAATAAGTCTAGAAGCACTAGAAAGTTGGGAGGATAGAAAAACACTAAGCAGAAAACACTATCTGGTGAAATCAAAGGTCGTGCTGAATATTTGTTCTTACTCTGAGCATCCTGGATAAATCCCTTTTCTTAAAGGAAAAGTCTTTAATAATGTATGATAGAATCTCGACTTCCTTACTTGAAAATACTTTTTTTCCCTTTATTTCTCTGGATAACCCTTCATCCTTTGCAGCCCAATCCTAACATTGCCTGCTCTGAGTGATGGCTACCTTTGGTCACCACTTCACAAAGCACAACAGTGTGCTGTCACTGCTGGAACATGCCAGCAGTATCGGGAGCAGGTACAAAACCCCAAATGTTTAGGATTGGGTTGTTAGTGTAGGAGTAGAAGTTCTAGCTGGCCTTTGGTAGAATGTAGCACTATACATCCATACAGCCGTTTTCTACTTTGTGTTAAGCTCCAGTGATACCAATAGACTATTCCTCAATGTTATTGCACAAAAAAAAAACGTGATATAACATAGGCATGTAACAAACGTGATTGTCCAGGTATATCTGTGTCTGCGTGTGTGAGTGTGCGCGCGCCTGTGCGCGCTGATGCTGCCTTTTCTTGTGGTGTGGTCCTCAGCACAGCCATTATACACTGTCACAGTCTTAGTTTTACACCATTCCCTTGTAGTGCCTTACCAAACTACAGTTGCAGTTTTAAGGGTTTACTTCCACTGGTACGCCTAGAAACGGACTGAGGCTGGTTCGAATTTAAACTCAGCTCCCTTTTCTCCTCCGACTCCTCCTCTTCTTCCTTATGTTTGATTGCTTTCCTTTTTTTCTAGACTTTCAAAAAACAAAAATCTAATGTCTATCTTGGGTAAGTGGCAAGGGTCGATGAAGGCTGCTGGGAGTTTGCTGGAATCGAACAATCCGGGAACCTAAGAAAAGGGATTTTTTTTTCCCTAGGGGAGGAAGGGTGGAATTGAGATGTCCGGATGAATTCTTAGCCCCTAAAGCAGCTTTCCAAGGAATTCCATTTTATTGATTGTATTATTAGTTGAAGTTCTTTCCAGGATACGCAATTCTCCATAACTTTTTGGTAGGTTCATATATTTATTAAAGTATGAATAAAAAGGGGAGTAGGGGAGGCTCCTAGGGTTGTTTTGGATTAGTAATACGTAGTACCTCATGTTCAATTGCTATGTCTAAACTGGGGGGTATAAGGGGAGAGTGGGTGAAGGGCAATGACTTGGAACGGACTTTATATATTTTCACTTGAATGGTTTCAGAAATCTGAGAATAAGAGGTATTCTTTCTAGAACAATAGACTCAGACTTGTGCCAAAAGCTGGTTTGATTTGGTTTGGTTTTCTTCTGTTCTTGAGGAGCAGTTGCACTGGAGTTCCTTGACGTGTACTTGGAGTGGACTCTACTATGCTTGTAGCAGATCTGACTCTAGTTCCATGGGGGTACAGTCTGATCGTGTCTAAGCAGCATGTTCTGGATTTAGGAGCTAGCTTGGAGATGCCACCATAACTGCTATGGTTTTGATCAGCTTTCCCCAACCGATGTCCCCTAGCAAGATGTACATAAATCTCACAATATCCTATTGGCTGTGCTAATTTGGAATTCTGGGGGTTATTTATCCAAGACATCCAGAACTGGAAGGGGAAAGATGTTTTATCAGGTGCTTTCTTCACTTTGTCCCATTTTGTTCTTACTGTGTTTTTCTTTTTCTTAAAAGTAATAACAATAATAGCAATTGTAACAACACCTAACCAGACTCTGTATCTCTCACATTAAATTATTTGCATTTCTCCCCCCCCCCCTTTGGTATATTCTTTTTAAGAAGGATTCCAAAGAGAAGTATTCGTACAATAAAAAAATAACTAAAAATTAGTAGATCTCTTATGTGACATCACTAGTTTTTCTATTGTGTCCGTCTTTACTGTTTTCCCTGTGAAGTTTTACTTGTATTAGTGGTTTGAGGTTGATTATGAAAAAGGCTGTCCGCCTTTGTACACAGTCAGCATAGCTTCTAAGCGAAGACTATTAGATCTGGGCTGCAGATGTTTGGAGATTAGATGGAAAAAAGCAATGGAGTTGTCCTTTATCTCTTTGCTGTTATCTAGTGATCACCATGACTTTTTGCAACCCAGATCTGGTAGCCCCAAAGTAGCAGAGACACCTGTTTGGGGATGGTGTGTGTGTGTGTGGGGAGGGAAAGGTCAAGAAATCAATATGGTGGCGGTAACCATATGATCAAAGCCCCCGTTCGTTTTTAACTGTGTGTGGCGATGCATGTCGAGACTGAGCTTTGATTATGGGACTGTGGATGCCATCTTGGTGTTTTGTTTTGTCTTTTTTACTTCTGTGGACACCCCTGCTACTGCTGAGACGTGTCCCGATTTTTTCTGACTTCAGAAAAGAAGTGCTTAGGCAATACGATAAAATGTTGGGTTAAGGCAGGTCAGTTAGTTGAGAGAAGAGGGAGGGATCTGAGAGGTGGTAAAGATGAAAAGCTTGCTCATGAGGGGAGTTGAGAAGAAAGACAAGCACAGTTGTCATATCTGGAAGTGGGCGCACTTGCTTCACCAGCAGGAAGGAAGAACTCCTACCCCAAAATACTAAGGTGGACACTTATTCTTTTTCTGTAGTAAATCATTGGAAGCAAAATGCGTTTCTTTTTGGCTATTTAGAAACTGAACCTCATTTTATTTTTAATTTTTAATACCTTTCTGCTCCTAGGTATAGTAACGATCTGCCTCTTTGAAGGCAGTTATATGCTGCTTATATCCTTGAGAGGAAAGATCCTACCATGCAGTCCTTGTTGTTGTATTAATAAATTTAATATGTTATAATTATATTTTAATTTTTGCTTTAATTGCACTTGCAGTCCTGTGTATTCTTGTTGTTGTTAATGTTCTCTTAATAAGGTATTTGTTGTTAAGGAAGGAAGGCTTTTTCTGTGTTATTAGCATCAACGTGTTTCCCCCTCATGTAGGTTTTGGAAAAAAGGGGAGACAGAAGGATACGCTGAAAAACTTGGAAGAAACAAGATGTTAGTTAGATGTGGATAAGCTATGGTGAGTTCTGAACTTATATATATCTGTCTGCCCCCAATTCCCACATCTCAGCAAAAAAGAGTTTAAAAAATACTCCGTATCTGTTTTTTAAGTACACACAGTTCCATGAATCTGAATCCATAAATGGAATCTAATTTGTTTCTTATTAACAAAGTATAAAAATACTTACCAGAGATTAAATACTTCTCCATTATGTCCAAAGTATAGTTCCTTAAGACTGGATATTGTAGGATATTGGATATCCTACAGATTGGATATTGTAGAACAAAAACATTTCTAGTCTCTAGAAAAAAGAAGAAGAAAAAATTAGAGGGAAATTTGCTTAGGCTTATTGACATAACAGTAAACGTGGTTACATGCCATATTGCAGTGCAGCATACCTCTGCAATTTCTGGATACTTTATTATATTTTTACCTTTCCAGAAGTCTGCCTTTTTAAGCATAAGCCAAACAATTGCTGGCTTCAAAAAAAGATTTAAGAGGAATGGTAAGATCATCGAAACCTTGTATAAATCTTGCACTGTAGGACTTGATGGATGAGTTCACACAACTTCGTAAGTCCGAAACAAACAAATCCCAATATAATTTAGTATATTCTGCAGTCCTGTTCACTGTGTGTGTGAAGAATGGTTTATGTACAAAGTAGTTGTACATTGTACAAAACCAATCAATTGGTGCTCCTATGAACCATGATTCAGTGAGTGAACACAAACCCTGTTGCAGAGTTCAAGTCGTCCCAATTTGTAATGAGCTCAAGATACAAGTAGTTAGGTTTCTAACTTTAGAAGTGCAATAGTTGGGGATTTCTATCAACAAAAAGAAATGAAATTCAGGAAGCCAGTAAAGAAAATCCTGTTGGCTACTCAAATTTGAAGGACCAAGAGATTCATTCTAAGCTTTGGTATGTTCTCTCTTGTAGCAGGACTCAAAATTGTTCCCATTTTCTTCTCCTCAAACTGTTTTATGTTTGGAATTATTATAAGAGTCACCTTGCAGCAAGATGGGTAGAAAACAAATTTAATAAATAAAATAATAATAAATTACAAATTTGCAAATTACCTATGATGGAGACTTTTACTGGTTCCACAATGTGAGTTTATGTGTTAAATTAAAAGTCTTCCTTTTCTTTACTTATAAACGCTCATTACTTATGAGAATATGTTCTAGTCTGCAACATTTGAGCATAACATTTATATTGATAAATAAAACGATTGCCTGTTTAACTTCTAGCAGGAAAGCTTTGAAGTACTGGTTTTAAAGATTGTCAAAATTTCATTTAAATATTTTGGGGTTTTTTTAAATGCACACAAAGAATTTTCACTTTTTCACAATATATAATTATTCTTATAAAGGAACATGGCAAAATACACACAGAGAGAGAGAGAGCGCAAATGAAGGGGGTTAGAAAAAGAAAAGACTTGCACAATTAGTTAAGAGGAACAAGTGAAATAAAAAGCTAATAAAATAAACATACAGGGACACCCTTGTATTCATCTTTTGCCACCTGGTGCCTTCCTGTTGAATTGGGACTGCAATATATAGATTTCTCTTTCACTAAGATAGAAACATTACAGGCAGTTTCTTACATAGATTGCAGTTCTAAAACAATTGAAGAAATCCAGAGTGTGAAAGAACAGCACATTTTTTTAACAGATGAATAAGTTGAAATACCATTTTTCCAGTCTAGGAAAATATAAATTTAATAAAGCACTACAATGTTTTAAGGTAGAAAACAATGAAAGCTTACATTTACTTAATACGAGATCACAATATCAACTACAAGCATGCCCAGTCCACTGTTGATTACAGCTCATCTCATCCCTAGCCAATATAGCCACTATTCCAGATTCTAATTCATGGGAATTGTTATCAAATAGAAGACACTAGTTCAAGAAAGCCTGGCGTAGCCTGTGACTGGCATTGTACGGATCAAACACTAACTTGTGTGATCCGTGTCTGCCCAGATTATAATTTTCAAGGAGACTGTATGCCTTTTGCTTTTCCCCCCCTAAATCAAAGGAGGAAGCTAATTAAAATCTGGGAAAATAAGTGATAACGTCAAGTTATCTGAATAGCTTCAAAGAAATCTAAGGCTGCAATTTAATCAACCTTGATGTCGGAGATTGATAATTGAATTGAAGGTGACTTTCTGTTTGGTTAATATGCCAGAATCGCGTTGCAGAATTGTTGCAGCATCTCAGAGAAGAAATAGATCACAGCAGCCTTTAAAATATTAGCATAGAGAAACACTAGAGCAGTGTTGTTGTTTTTAACTTGCCAACTTTAAGATGTGTGGACTTCAACTCCCTGGGAGTTCAGGTTCACACAACTCAAAGTTGCCAGATTCGGAAAAAACAGTGCACCGGTCTTTCAACAGTGTCAAAGGGGATGGAGAAAACCAGATACAAGGGTATCTTCTCTTAAATTTAAAAGTTTTCTTTGTGTGTGTGTGTGTGTGTGTGTGTGTGTGTATACGTATGCGTGTTGTGTTTTCTGATACTATTAATATTAAATTGAGTGCTGGTATATAATGCATGAGCTACTTGCATAATAAAAAGAAGTGAAGGAATGATAGACCTTCCATCACCTAGATTTTTATCAACAATATACCATCAATTCATAAGAAATGGATTCAGTTTAATAAATCTGGCGCTGCACCACTTTTAAAACATTCCAAACCTGAAATTTATTTTTTCTTTTTAAATATTTGTTCCAGATACTAGCTTAACAAAAGACTATTACTTTTGCCCAATATTTTCCTTCACACTCTAACATAGCCATATCTCAAAATCTGGCTTGATAGGAAAAATGATTTACTAACACACGAAGGGAAATTAAAAACTCATGTCTCTCTTCAGTCAAACAAAATTCCCAACAAGACCAGTGTTACAAAAACTAATTTGTGCTTCTTCTTGCTAAAGACTTCATTCAAAATTTGGGGGCCAATGGCATAATATAAGAGGCTATCTTTTCCCCTTATGTCTCATTTTGGTTTTCGTCATATATATATATCTTTGTAGAATTCAGCAGTACTACTTGCTACTGTTCTAAATTTTAGTCATGGTTTGAAGGAAAGAAAAAAAACCTGTGCTTGTTGTATTATGAATAACATTTTATTATCTGTGACAGCAGCATAAATTTATTAAACTGCCCATCCAAAATACATGTATGCAAATTTCTTTTGTTTCCATAAAATGCCACTTCCTTATTTTAGTACTAATCGGGGTCCAAACTGGAGACAGCATGGAAAGTAGAGCTAAATGCAGAAAATCAATAAGAAAAAGCTTTGCCACCAGTTCCTAAAATGTGAGATATCTAGTGCTGAGGATTATATCCTGTGTCCTTCAGGAAGAGAGTTCCCTGAGGAGAGGTAATTTTTTCACTCCTGCCAATTTAAGGCACATTGTAACATTGGGTCTGTTGTGCTCCATTCTTTTTGTGTCAGGCTTGTGCACCATGTATTACATCAGGCAAGTCTCCACAATCCTTTCTGGAAACAGCAGGAGATGTCTCCCAGGTCTCTTGAATTTATTTGGTTTCTGCTTAGGCAGAAACCAAATTATGTTGAGCCATCTGTGCCGTTCCTAATCTGTGTTCCCTAAGCATGTGGGAATCTTGATTTTACAAATTCTTAAAAAATATTATGCATCATAGTCATCTGAGATGTTGTGATTCAAGGAACTGATGCAGGCCTGCTGTAGTCCTGAATGGATGGATGATGAAAACCAGCCTTCTGACTATTACTACTGGGTCTCTCCTTTGAGTAGCTAGATTTAAGTTGTGTTTTTTCTTTTAAGACATTGTAAGAATTTATTTATTCTCAGCACTTGGCTAAAATGATTGGGCTTATGTTGATCTTTAGATGGTAGTATTGGTGCCCTGGAAAAGATGATTCACATCCAAAATGTCAGGTGTCCATGATATTCACAAGAATTTTCAAGCTGGGCAAGTGAAAGGATGATAACCAGTGAATGTAAAAAGAAAAAGAAACCTCTTACAGCAGAAGGAAACATATATGTAGCAAGTATGTTAAGTGGTCAATTAGTAGAAATTGTCAGGAGTCTCTGATAGTTTTCTAACTATAGGAAATAAGAGTGAACCTTTTCTTTGTTATGTACGGGTTAGTCATATCCTTCTACTCTTAGCATTGCTGCTATATTAGACTTTACATGTGCATATTAACGAAAACCTGTACGTTAGTCTTTTGGTTATTATAGTGAAATCAAAAAGGCAATACATATTTTTTCCAAATATGATACTTTTACTGCACTGATAAATATTGTGATCCTAATCCTAACTTCTTAGAGAAGCTGCTTGCCAGTTCATCTCTCTCTCTCTCTCTTCCCCTCTACCCCCCTCTCCATGTGTGTGTACGTGGTGCATGCGTGTGAGCTAAGGGAATCTCCTCCTTGCTCTTCCCTGAAAGAAATAGAATAATGCTACTGAATGAAATCAAAATGCTTATAACACCGTCAAAACAAAACAAAGGAGTAATTGAGGTGCTGAGATTCTACCAATAGGGACCTGTCTTTTTTTAAATCAATAAATTATGGCTATATTTGAAATGCATTGGTTTGGGATTTCTGTCAGAAGATATATTCATTTGGCACACCTCTTTTAATTTTGACTCATTCACTCACTACTTTTTGTATATTTTCAATGTTCTCTTGTTTGCTATGGTTCTAGAATATATGTTCTGTGACTCCGACAAAAGCAAATCTCTCTGTCCAAGTTTCTGGTCTCTGAGCTAGTTAAGCAGCGACCCCAAAATCTGGGCAGGACTTTTGTTTTATGTATAAAGAAGAATTAATTTACTTAACTTACAAAAACTGTGACCTAGTGGCAATAATTACCTCAAATGTGGGCATTTATCTTGGTTTTAGCCTTTTTTCTGAAAATTCTTAGCCAGCCTGAAATTTGAATTTAAAAAGAATACTTATCTCTATGGGCAGAATATGATAAATGCCTGCCCTGGTCATTCTGAGTAACCTTTAAAAATAAAATGACAAAATCTAGGATCAAGTTGGTCTTTTATGTATTTTAATTAATTGTGACATTAAAATGCACATATAAGTATATTGTGTTCATAGCTACTGTAAAGAGCTTCGGCTTTTGAAGATATTTAACAAATTGCCTTTTAAACTAATATGAACTAAATAACTATCTGTATTTCTGGCTACATTTTATAGTTGTAGTATTTTATAGTTTACATTTAAACTGGTACTTTCTAACTAAATGTTCTGTTTTTAATAATATCTTCAGAATCTTAACACTGTTGTCCTTTCCTTTTTTTAATTTTTCCTTTTAAAAACAGAAGTAGAAATGTGTCTTTAATATGTACATTCTGTTCTGAAATATAACATAGTAGAATAAAGTCAGATCGAATAAAATAATTCCAAAGTTTAATTGAAAAAAGAATCACTCCATCAATGTTAAAAGTGTAGTCTATAAGATTACCTTTTTATTTGTGAATTAGAAGTTTTGGGGATGAATCAGGAAGCACATTAATTCCCAATCCTAAGTACATTTAGGAAGTAGTAAATCTCATAAGCACAGTGGGACTTAATTTCTAGATAAACCTGTGCATAGTTAGACTGTAAGATTTCTAAATTTGGACAAAAATAGCTGTATGTTGTGAAGAATGAATATGCAATGTAAGAGATGTGTTTTACTGCTGTGTGACTCTGGGCTACTTCACACCGGTATGTTTTATTTTGTGTTTTATAATCAGGTGAAGCAAAATTGTTCAATTAGAATGATCTTGTGAAAATGGCAATCTTGGATCACAGGTGCATTATGTTTGGCTTTTACTGCAAAATCTTGGAAGTGCTGTATCATTCACATCTCAGCAGTAGTCTATTATACATGGGAACCTTTCAGTTCAGAATAGTAACTTAAATATCTCAGTCATGTGCATGTTCACAACAAGGAAAATATATTGTGATGAAATTCTCAAATATGAACTATGGATTTCTGAGACAAGCCCTTGGGCTGTTTTGAGAAGCTGTAATAGGCAGTGCTTAA
The DNA here is from genome assembly GCA_032468095.1 of Pareas carinatus. NCBI lineage: Eukaryota > Metazoa > Chordata > Lepidosauria > Squamata > Pareidae > Pareas > Pareas carinatus. Next base: position 857,704 of record JANHFO010006988.1, read on the forward strand.
TTTTGACACTACCCATTGATCTCATATCTCCTAAATAAATCAAATTGGACTTGTCACTCTAGTTTCCATTTGTATCTTAAACTTAATATGAAGAATTGGACCTGATCTTTATACATTTGGTTGCCTGTTGTCCAATGACACTATAAAATGCTGTTTTGTAGTGAATTATACATTTGGATGTATACAGTTTGTTGCTTTTTTTCTTCTTTATTTTCTCCTTCAGTTCTGCTTATTGGCAGAGGAATGAATATCAATGCAAATCTTCTGCTGGTCAGGAGGTATTTACAGAAGTAAATATGCAGGAACTAGCTTGCAAATAATTCTGTCTGAACAGCTAAGCTTAGTTGTGAAGCTAGCAATCGTAGCAAAGTTCCTTGTATTCTTCAGGCGGCAGAATAACAAGTTATGGTGGAAGGAGAGAAATGCATTGTTTTTAGGCCTGACCAAAAATCAGTATTTCCAGTGGCAGACCTCAGCCTCCCTTTCAACAAATTCATTTAAAGCCATGGTATCTACACTCTAGCTCAACTTACCAAAGCAAATCTTGGTGTACGGCTGTGCCACCATTTTAGAAATCCAAAATAGGAGGCTATTTATGAATATTGGTCTTAAGACAATGGAAGCATCTGGCCTCTATGGTTCTTAGGCCCATCGACTAACAACCAACCCTTTTTAGCTACCCCTGACTTGTTCTGTCTATTTTGGATTTTTTAAAATGGCACTTCATATCCCCAAAAGTTATACAGACAAAAATATGCAGACTCCAAATCCTGACCCAAAAGCTCTCCCCCACTCCTCGAAAGCAAATAAGACAATAGCTTTATTACAAAGGGAGAAACAGTTGAAGTCTATATTATTGTAGTTCTAGGAAAGCAAAATAGGGAAGATACTTGTAGATATTTGGGTTCTTCTAATGTAATTGAGAGGGGTTTTATTAATACGAATTTGTTGCCCAGAAGCCAAGTAGCTCCAAAAAAACATTCTACAAAAGAAGAGAGAGGGGCATAAATTTTGAAATGATTTACAGAATATACATCTCCCACATTCTACCTGTCTGATATGTTGAAGATTTCTTTTCTTACGTACAATATCATCTCATCTTCAAATTTCCAGAAAAGCCCTGATTTTTAACTGTATGGTTCTGTATTGAGTGTTAATCCATGTTAAAACTTAGTGAAAGTTATTGTGTGCAACAGTATTTTCTTGTGTATTGCATTTTTTTCTTTTAATTTTCTGTGACTTGTTCTTTTTTTTCCCCTTTCCTTTTCTTCTCTTTCTTTCTTCTTCTTTTACTATTTTTCCCCTTCTGGTAATGTCTTTGAAGAAAAAAAAACAGAAGAAACTGACGTGTCGTAGAATTATATGTAACCTATTCCTTAGTCTCATATTATAGGTATGTTATAAGAATGGATATTTTACTTGGCTTTAGAATGTTTTACAAAAAAAACCCTAATTCTTAACCAATCAAGTTCTTGCTACTAAAAAAAAAACCCTTGTGTTTCTCATCATGACATTGTGTGCTTCTAATTAATAATCATTTTCGTTGTAGAAAAATGGAGTGAATTTATATTAGACTTGAAAACTAATAATAGCATTGTAAATTTATGAAATGATTTTAACAGAAAAAGCATTATAGAAAATATAGTTATTTTAATTGTAATATTACTAACTGTAGGGTGGAGAGGGGGGGGTCCCGTTGTGATGAACTATGTTATAGCTTGTTATTCACAGTTTCTTTTTGATCATTTTTTCGGTCTCTGAGGTGAAACGAGTTATTAATCAGAATTTGTAAACTCACATATGCATATTGTATATGTGTAGAAATGTAATCACACTTTGTCTTGGAATTACATTAAACTGTTTTAAGTCACTCTATTGCCTGCTTGTCTTTTAACTGGCATGGATGTGATATAACCACTGTTTTAGTTTGATTTGCTTTTCCTCTGTGAGGAATTGAATCGGATGTTTTTAATTGAAAAAAATAGAAAGGCAACACCTATAAAGGCCATAACTTGTAATCCATCCAAAAGTATAATTTTACTATTTTCCTGAATATCTTACCTGTCCATTTATTTGGATTCTAAATTTTAATAGTTTATATCTCTTGTTCGCCTTTCTAATCAGGATGGGGCTCCAAAAGGACTTACTCTTTTTAAAATATCTAGTTTTTTCCAACTCTCAATATTTGTTGATGCAGACATAATATATATTATATTAAGTCAAATGTGGTGGCTTTATTTGTCTGTAACATAGTAAGATATATGGCCATAGCAGCTGGGGCTTACTTAAGGCCAAGGTGTACTGTAGCTCAGTGTGGGAACTGAGTAATTCAGCTATAATTCTGGTCATTCTTCCTTAATGTGGTTTCCTGAATTTTTCAGGTCCTCTAGCTGGATGGCCAAAGCTCTGTTGGTTTAGGATTATGGAAGTTAGAATTGGTCTATATTGATTGAATTGGAAAAGGCCACATCACCTCATGGAGACCAATGTTTCACTCTTCATTAGCTTCAATATTTAAATTACTTTATAATCGCACATGGGAATGGTGGCAAGTGACTCAAATGGTAATGATTGCTATGGTTATATGTATCTTCCAAAGTTAGACCCAACAGGTTACTGAATATCTCTCACTACCACAGGAGGAAAATGACGCTTCTTGCATCCAACTTGTGGAAGTAAACACAACTTTGCTTCCCATCTTGGTTAATATTGGATGGACCGATCATTAGACATTCAATTTACTCATATGCTTCCATTGTTGTTCTTGTGGTACTTAGCAACCAATCTTCAACTCCATAGTTGCACATAATGAATGGTACATCATTTAAGTCTATTTAAGCCATTTTCCCTAACTCAACAAACACTATTTTTTCTTATATATTTCGCAATGACTTGCTGAAGAACCAAAATGCATTTTATAGATCTCTTGTCCAGTGTAAATGCACACGCCATTTTCCAAATTTTGGCACATATCCCCTCCTGTACCCTGAAGCTTTTGCCTCTCTTTCCTTTGTAGCGGGAACAATGTAGCTGGCCACATGATTTACAGTCAGATGCTTGACCACTGGCTCCTATTTATGACGGCCACAGCATCCTGGGGTCATGTGATCCTCCTTTGCGACCTTCTGTCAAGCAAAGTCAATGGGGAAACCAGATTCACTTAACCGTTTTGCTAACTTAACAACTGCAGCGATTCACTTAACAAATGTGCCAAGAAAACTCGTAAAATGGGGCAAAACTCGCTTAACGAATTTCTCACTTAGCAACATAAATTTTGGGCTCAATGGTGGTCATAGGTCATGGACTACCTGTAATAAAAATGTGTTGAATTGCATTCTTTGCTAACGTGTAATTTGACAGGGTGGTGAATTAAAAGATTCAATAAACCACCTTCATTCACATCAATTGCTGGCCAGCTGTGGAAAGACTGCTTTTAACGCTTTCCGGAGGACCTAAACTTGATGTCAGTCTTGCTATAAAGCAAGCACCCCCACACTTGGTGTTTTCCAGATGCGTTAGTCTACATTTTCTAAACTGGAAGTTGTAACCCTAATGTGTTTGGAGGATGTCATGTAGAGTTTGCCTGTTTATTATTTTTATAAATAACGCAAGGTAGCAAGCAACTATAACTAATGCTCCTTCTCCCTCCTATTTCCCCCACAACAACAATTCTATGGGTTCGGGTGGGATGGGCTGAAAGGGTGACTGACCCAAAGTCACACAGCTAGTTGCCTTAGAAAAAGGGATCCACAATCTCCGGTTCATGGACTGGCACCGATCTGCAGCATGCCAGCAACCAAGTCGCCCAAACAAGCCAAGCCCCATTTGCAGGATGCAGGCAGCATGCAAAACCACGCCCCTTACGGTCCGCGGAAAAACCTTTCCCCCTGGAACCGGTTCCTGGTGCTCAAAAGGTTGGAGGCTACTGCTTTAGAATATGAGGTACACAATTCCTCCTCCTTCAAAGTCATCTCACTGCAGTCTGCTTGTGCTTTGCTACTACTTACTGGTACAGACCCTTCTATCCTGCGCACCATCCTTGAACTCAAGGAACCTGTTTGTAGCCAACACTGGTTCCAAGCCAGGGGTGCTCTGACACAGGGGTCCTCATCCCCCAGGCCACAAAAGTGAGTGAAGTCCCATCTGGGATCCAGGAAGAGTGTGAAACCATGCCTTCCCCAGTCCATCGAAAAACCACAGATATAATAAGTAAGTTGAAATGTAATGTTAAAAGACAAAGATAAAGAGAATGTATGAAACAAGGGAAATTAGGATATTTGGATAAAAAGTTATGGAAAATTAAAAATGGAAACGGAAAAAGAAAAAGGTGGCAAAATAAAAGTGATATAATAAAGAAAAGGAAGAAGAGAAGAAGGAAGGGAGAAAAGAAGAGGACCAAGAGAAAGAAGTAAAGACAAGGAGAAGAGAAAAAAGAAATTAAGATTTTAAAGGATTTGTATGTGATTGTATAAACTAACCTTGCCACGATTGTAAATCAAATTTGCAAAATAAGCATTCTCTTGATCAAAAAAATAAATAAAAATAAAAAAGAGAAACCGCCCGCCCTGGAACCAGTACCTGGCGCGCAAATTTTTTGGGGTGGGGGGGCGCTGGTTTACCATGATCCTGCATCTGCTATCTGGAACATCGTTGACTATCCAACTCACCTTTAAATGAATCTTCAAAATTTGGCTCTTTACCCCAGGCCTAGAGTTGAAATCTTTAAATTGGGGTATGAGGTGACCTTTTTAATTTTATTATTAAATTTATATGCCGCTCATCTCACTGTCCCAAACAATTGGGCAACTTGCAATGCAGAAAAATATAAACTTAAAGCAATTACAAATTTAAATAAATAAAAACAATTTAAAATTTCAGAAGTTAAAATACAAGCTAAAAAACAAGAGCTCACACAGAAAGGCGGCATTGTTTCTTCTATCACTAGACCAACCACCTCTAGCCCAGCATGTCTCCATGAAGGCACCATACCAATAAGAAGAGCCAGGTTTTAAGGTCCTTCTGGAAGGCCAGAAGAAGGTGGGGCAAATCTCACCTATGACACATCTCTTCGTTCAGGCAGGTCTTGCCTAGCCCTGCCCCCTTCCTCCATTCCCGTTTTTAATGAATTAGATTTTAAATTGGTTTTAAGAATTTGTCATTTTAATTCCATCAGCCCAGTAATACTTGCTTTTAATTTGGTTTTTTAATTTTATATATCTTTGTATTTTTATTGTTGGCTGTAAACCGCCCTGAGTCTGTTGTAATGGAAAAGGACAGTATATAAACCAAATTATTAAATTAAATTAATGACATGTTTTGGAGTCCGCAGCTCGAAAAAGGTTGAAAACCTCTGAGATAGAGAATAGGGAAGCTCAAGTTAGAACATTTTCAAGGGTGGTCAGCAGAATCCAGATACCTAATTGAACCCCCTCAAATATAGAAACCCTAATTTATAGTGTTCTGATATTTGAGGGGCTCCTACAAAGATGAGAAACAATGGATGAAAACTAATCAAGGAGAGAAGCAACCTAGAAAGTTTGGTTTGGAATGTAAAATGAAAAGGAGATTTCACTTTATGAACAAATAGGAGATATAATCTTTAAAATAATATATGAATGGAGAAATGGGAAAATATATAAACGTCAAGCTTGAACTACAGTGTGAAATATTTCTAAATTAACATGAGAATTAGCTTTGTTTTCGGTTTGTTTTATTTGTGTTGTTCTTTTAGCACGTTAAATGGAATGTATTTGACTCTGGGATTCTAAATGCACTATTTGCAAAGAAAAAAGAAGGGGGGGAGTGGAAATTAAAATTGTATAAATGAGCTGTATTCTAAGACAGCGTGTTTGCTGAAATATGTACTATGCTATTGTTAAAAAAATAAATTAAAAATTTGAATGTCCAAAAAAAGGAAGATAAAACTCAGGAGCCTGTTTCCCTGAAAATAAGACCTAACTGGAAAATAAGCCCGAGCGTGATTTTTCAGGATGCTCATCCTAGAAGCCCCAC